>RJWM01001333.1:0-58487 GCA_004363535.1 Dasyprocta punctata | reverse complement strand
ACCTACCTCAGCCTCCCGAGTGCTGGGATTAAAGGCGTGCACCACCACACCCGGCTCAGAATTGCTTTTCAAACTCAGATCAAACTCTAAAGAAAATGCTTTTCCCATGTATCTCAAGGATCCAAGAGAATGAGTACTAATAATATAATCACTTTCAAAGTTAGTCCAGTGTGTGAGAATCATCACAAGAAGACACAAATTTACCACTAACATATCAACATAATGCTGAATCAATAAATATCAAATGAAGCCGGGCGTGGTGGTGCACGCCTTTAATCCCAGCACTCGGCAGGCTGAGGTAGGCGGAGCGTTGTGAGTTCGAGGCCGGCTTGAGCTACAACGTGAGCGCAAGGCCGGCCTGAGCTACATACTGCAACCCTGCCTCAAAAAACCAGGGCCGGGAGTTTGGCTCAGCAGCTTAAGCACCTGTTTGGCTGGTGCGAGGCTGTGAGTTTGATCCCCGGTGCCGCAAAAAAAAAAATAAATAAATAAATATCAAATGAAAACTACTGAGATGAAGAGTTGCATGTACCACTCCAAACCCCTTACAAATATGAGATTTTAATAGACACATACTGTATTGGGTGATATGCTATGCACCCCCAAGTCCTCATATACTTTTGATGGGGCTGAGTTATTGGTTTGTTGTCTGGCGAAAGGATTGACAATGTGAGTGCTGCACCCACCCAGGGGTGGAGCTGACATACAGTGTAAGGGAAGGCGGGTCTTCCTCTTGTGCTTCCGCCTGTGCTCTCTCTTGCATGCCCCCTCACCTCTCACCAGCGCGCCTTGCTGCTTGCGGCCACCATGAGTGGCAGCCCCGCCACATCACGCTGCCTTGGAGCCAACTAAGTGTGGAGTGAAACTCCTGAGAAACTGTAAGAAATAAACCTTTCCTTCCCTAATTTTGGGCGTCAAGTATTTTGTCTCAGCAGTGAGTGAAAAATAACTAAGACACATACATTTATCATATGTGTATGAATGCAACGTCTATAACTTTTGCTGAGTAATGGACATATTTATAAAATATTAATATTTATTCCAAAGGGATAGCTTTATTCTTGGACCCACTTGGTAGTTTCCTACAGGGGTACTTCAAACACAGGACCTCTCCTGACATAGTAAAGACTCCATTCCTACAAAATAAAATCCCTGCTATGACAGTTGCTTATGTCTAGTAAATCTACGTGTGACTGCAACATGATATTAAAATGAGATACTTTCTAACCCAGGTTTGAATGAGGCAATAATCAGAGTAACAAAGCAATAGTGAGATGAATTATTACCACTACTGGATGAAGATTTGCCAAAAAACAAACAAACAAACAAACAAAAAACCAAAAAAACACCTTGAGATGTACTCTATAGCCCTTGAATTCCTTGTCCAAATAAATAGTGTCTGAAGGGCCTAGAGAATGCACAGAGGCTGGTGAAGAGATTATTTTTCAGACAGCAGCAGGCCTGACTGGCTCTTCCACTTGGGATGAAAGAAAGTAACTTATCACCCCAATCTTAAGCACAATCACTCCAAAAATTGTGCTTCTTAAATTGGAGACAAAGAGCAAAAGTGTGCAATATATGAGAAAGCTTAAAAAGTGCTTCAGACAGGGTCTGAGCACCATGTAGAAAATCTAGTCAGTGGGAGATTGAATTAAGCATGTTCTGAGAGAGGCAGAAGACCGGTCTTTTGGGATCACTCCACATTGAGTTTTGTGAAGCCAAGTACATGCATTTCCAAAGACCATGTGTAAATGCCCACTAGAGCCGAATCTTGTCCACTAGGACTATCTGGTGTGGACTGAGATCATTGCAGAAAGAAGCTGCGGTGAGGCTTTCATTGGCCAGGGATTGACAAGGAATCCAGCAAACTTCCCAAATCAGGGGACCTGCATGAAAGAAGGGCCTCTCAGAGATGTTGTCAATATGAAATTTCAGCTTTGAGTAGGTACAAAGCCACAGGGCCATGAAAGCCCTGGGCAATCACCTTATTCCTCTGCATTCTCTCTGTTCCCCTTTGACTTTGGTGGGGCCCAACATGACAACTCATCTGACGACTATAGAGATAATCCAGCAGAACAACTAGATTCACTGTTCCCACTGAACTTCCTTCCTGAGGTAGGATCCAGCTGGAAGAGAGGAGGCCAGAGTTCTAGTAATTAAACAAGATTGACATTCTAGCTACTGAATGGAAACTGCTTTTAACAAAAGCAACCAGAAGAGTTTTTATTTTCTGAGAGTGACCAGAAAAGATAGGCTCCTCTACATCTTCATTTAGATGGCAAAGTATAATTCTCAGAGAGAAAGAAAATATGACCATCACATAAGGTCAGAATAAACATATGTCAAAATGTGTTAAATTCACTGATGAGAGAACCCAAAGGATGGCAATGCTGTTCAGTAGCATTCAAGAGCTTGAATATTTATAGGAACTGATGAAGAAAGGATGTCAGAAGTCTGAAAGATTAGCCACCAAATTGGCTAAAGTAATAAAACCATAGCTTTGCATTATCAATCTTCTTTTTTTATCAGACAGAATTCATTTGCATGTCTATTGGACACAAATCTAAAAGTTAAAAGGCAACATTACAAAGAGTAATCCTAATCAGCTATCATGAACAACGGCATATCGCCTTAGAAATGAAGCCCTCCTCAGGTGGCCTATGAGACAAGGCTTCAGGGTGACACAGAAAGAACAACAGGTAATCCTCTTTCCTCACTCCAAATCAACTTGGGATAATTCTCATTCTAATTTCCTTCACATATATAGTTAAATTTACTAGAAATAAGCAACTATCAAGCTGGAGCTTTTAGACTTTGAAGGAGGAAATTTCCTCTACTTCTATTTTAGTCCTCCTCTTCCTCCTACTCCTCTTCCCCCTGCCCATCGTTTCCCCCCTCCCCCTCCTCCTCTTCCTCCTCTTTTTCCTTCTGCCCCTGGGATGGAACCCAGGGTCCACACATGCTAAGCACATCTCTACCACTGAACCACATCCCAACCAAGGGGTCTTTATCACATCAGTTTTAGTCTCAAGTTTTCAGTAATCTTTTTTAACAAGACACAAGTGAAAATTAGCTCTCCTCTGTCCCCAATCAATTTTAAATGGCTGTAAGAGGCAAAAATAAGATTACATTTGATCATGATGTATGGGACCTACTTCTTTAGCACACTAGATATGTGTATTCACCAGCCTGAGAAGGACGTGCATGATTTTCTCGCCTGACCTGTGTCACAGAAATGCGGTGATCAGACTCACCAACAGAGGACACAGCCTGATGTGAGTCTGGGCAGAAAGGTTTATCACAACCTTCTGGGGGAAGAAGAAAGGGCTAAGACAATGAATGAATAACCAGGGAACCCAAGTAGGACAAGTCCAGGCATGCCATTCAACAAAGAAGGTGTTTAGGTCTCGGGAGATAAAATTGGTACAATTAGGGAGGAGGTTTGAAGGGTCAAAGTGCTGTACTGTACTTTTTGTTTTTAGCATTCTCCAAAGCAAAGATAGAATCTGCCCTCTGTTAACCTTTGATGTTTTTTCTGAGTAACCTAAGAACTCTTCTGTAAAAAGAAAAATAGCACACTATCTCCTTGATCAAACCATGAATACATATTTAGTTTAATCTGATCATTGACAGGAAACCTTAACAAAACAGATTGATGTATTGCAATCATTGTTCCTTGTAACTTACGATAACTAAGCATTTTGCAATAATTCCAAATGATGTTTTGTTCCTCCACACCATTAAACTACACATACCAATAATTCCTCCACAGAGTATTCTGACATTATATAAATTCTGTGGCATCCACTTCAAAAGAACACAGTGGTTCTTTAAGAGGGTGAGACCATCTCCTTTGGTTAAACATAATATTATTTTTTTCTTTCTAACAAGCAAAGTGGTTTACCAAAGCTAGAAGTGCCTTTGTTTTATTTCCATAGACAAACTGGTTCACCACACAGAGGTTCTGCTGGCTGTCCCAGGTCTTGCCCTTTCCTTGAACACAGTCATGAAGGGTTAACTGTTGCCTATGAGGTCTGCCATTCTCATAATTTAACCCAGGAGTTGGGAGTTAGGCAGCGACTAAGCAGTGGCGTCTTTCTCACTGACCCCTAAGCTAAAACAAACAAAGAAGCACTTTTGTGCTTCCCCAAACTGCTTCTACTTAGAATTCTATGGGACAGCAACTGGAATTATATAAAACCAAAACATCATCCTATGTGACAGAAAAGAATAGTTTCAGAAGTCTGGAAGAGGAAGTCATTTTATGATTGTGATCTTTTCTAACACAGAGAATGATCAAAACATAACCTTTATAAATAAAGCCTCATCTTCTTTTTCCCTTGAATCATGGGAAAGGAAGCAGTCTTGCTTGATAAATAGAAAAATTTGAAGAACATGTGAAATGAGAAGTATCATACATAGCACAATCTGTGGACTGAAAAGGGAATAACAGGTAAAGGGCCTTTTGAAAATATTTTGTGTTTGTATATTTGTTTTAAAAATCAATTAATGTTGGGAAATTTTTGGTTTTTAAAAATTCTTTCATTTTTCCATAGCATATATAATGAAGACTAATAACTTTTAAGTACAGAAAATTAAGTCTTAGAGTTAATATTTGCTCTGGTCTTTCATTGATAGAGAATTGATTTTGTAAATAATATCCTTAGTCTTTTGCTGGGTACTGATTTTGCACTAATAATAAAGACATTTAAAAAAATAAAGTTTAGCATGCATGTAATCCCAACTATTCACAAGATTGAGGCAGGAGAAGCACAAGTTGGAGGATAGTGTGAGCAATATAGCGAGATCTTGTCTTGAAAAATGTTTCTGGAAAGTTTAAAGACAAAAATAAATGCTCTGATTCCCAATGACATATTAACAGAATATATCAGAGATCCATTGAATAGTATAATTCAAAATAACCTTTAGAGAGCTCCCTATTTATCATGGTACCAAGTCTATATGCATTTCATAGAAAATATACTTTGAACTTTGAATTTTGTTCCTTTCCCCAAGCTACTAATATGCAATATGATACTCTCTGGAGATGCTGAGTAGCAGAAGCAAGTTTTAGCTCCTAGTCAGCTGCTCAGTCACATGGTGAAACCATCTGGGCAATACAGACTACTGTATTGCTGAACTACGATATTGATAGGCTAGGTATAGTAAGTGTATCAGGTCATAACTCCATCACAAATTGAGGCACATCTTTATGCCTTTGGAACGAATGCACTTTTGCTGTTATTTGAATCTTTCCAATAAATCAATGATTTGTAGTCTTTCCAGGAAGTATGTGAAATTTACACTGAAATATGGGCAAGGGAGCAATGATTTATTTCTCCCATCATCTCACTCCACTTTGGAAAAAATAAAAAAGTAACTCTAAAGACTTGGTCTCCACAGCCTTGACTCAGACCTGCATCTCTGTGTGTCTCTGTCTCTGTCTCTCTGTCTCTCTCTTGAAAAATAAATTTATTTTCTTTATAGATTATTCAGTCTGTGACAGTTTGTTACAGCAGCAGAAAAAGGACTAAAATAAGCTTTCAATAAAAATGATAGCATGTATCAAATATCTACTACATGCCAGGTATGCTGTAAGCACTTTACATTATTTTGGGATATCTCAGGGGATAAAAGTAATCTGAATTATTCAATGAAATTCTAGTGCCTATTACTTCTCATTGCTGGTGAAAAAAAAAACAGTGATAAAAATGTTCTGGCACATCAGGTCAGGAGTTGGTAGGAAGTTTCTTCTCATCCTACTACATTTGAGAACAATCCGAGATAGCTTATAAACCTAAGTTGGTTTTTAAGGTCTTGTTTTGCAATTTTTAGTTCATTCAAGGGACCTGGGGCAAGGACATCAATCAGATCATAGAATTGATAAGTAATTGGTAAGGCTGAAGCACAGAATTGTTCAGATGAAAGAAAGGTTAAAATGTGACTGGAAAAGTAATCCAGGCACAAGACTACCCAAGGCATATACAAAGAATGAGCTAAAGAGTAAAGCTGCAAAACAAGCAGCATCACCAGGTGCTCTGTTCTGAAAGCTTCTTTTAGTTATTGTGTGGAAGACAGCTCCACCCAAACACCAGCAAGTCTGTCATAGAAGTCTGAGATAATAAGGAGCTGAGCCAAATTAGTAACTGTGGAACAGACTGCAGAAGAGATTGGGAAGGCATTTGGAAGGCAGAATCAACAAAACTGCGTGACATACTGTGGAAGGGAACATGAGAGAAAAGGGAAGGGGCTGGAGGATGTTTCCCAGATTTCTAGATTGGGTAGGAGATGGTGATGTTAATATCTGAGACTACAGCCTTAGCAAGAGGAGAAGCTTCATAGGAAGATAATAAATTCTATATATGATATGTTGAATTTGAGGTACCTGTGAGAATGCAAGTCAAGAATTTGGAACCAGGTTAATGCCCTTTGAGGCTCCAGAAATTGCAAGAGTGTATCTAGTGTCCTGAACATAGCAGCAGATAGAAAAGCATAGTATAAAGAAAGCTGCAAGGATGCATTTGAAATCTCAGAGCTGGTATAAAGATTATCTTAAGGTAGACATCTGAGATTTGCAAGATGCAGAAAGAGGTCTCAGAGCATCCCTTCCTGAATATAAGCAGTAACTTCTGGGAAAATAGGTGTTATGGTTAATACATTGTGTTAACTTGAGAAGTTTAGAAGTTCAACTGACTCAGCAGAAAGCTAGGATCCTTACTTCATACATATCCTCATCCTGTGCAGGAGGAGGGCACAGATTTTGTGAGTGCAACACCAGCCCTGGGGGGCAGGGTGTGGCCTGTGTACAATAAAAGGGAGAAAAAGAGGCATGTTCTGCCCTCTTTTGCTCAGGCTACTGCCTTGAAGTGTTGCCACAATGCCATGCCACTCTGCCTTCCAGCCAACTGATTATGGATTGAAACCTCCAAAAACTGTAAGTTAAATAAATCTTTCCCTCTGTAATTTTGGGCATCAGATATTTTGTCTCAGCAACAAGTGAAAAGTAACTAAGACAGAATTTGGTACCAGAGGAGTGGGGTTGTTGCTGTGACTATATCTGACCATGTGGTTCAAGAGCCTCTGGAAAAGGCTTGTGGGAAGAGTTTGGAAAGTTTCAGAGATAATGCCTGAAAGAGTGGCGCTGAAACAGCTTAGGCTGTTCTGTATGGGAGATTCTGGTCAGAGGTCAGGAGACCAGGAGGCTGATAGAAAGCCTGCCAGTAAAGACCAGGCTCAGGAGGTTTCTGCTGGGAAGAAGAACTGCATTTGCTGCTGGACTCCAGATAATGTATGTTATGGCTTAGCAGAAATTTTGTCTACACTTTTCTCATGTCCAGGGACTTTGCCTGAGACAGAGATTAAGGGCAGCAGACTAATTAATCTGGTGAAAAAATTTCAAGGCAGTCGAATATTGAGGCAATGATGTGAATATCATTGGCAGTTTTTAACCAGATTTCTGTTGTGAATCAAGAACGAAGAGCCCAGCAGGATGATTTAAAACATTGTGAGCTTGGCCAGAAAGCTGTGAACTGTAAAGATAGAGTTGAGACCTTGATTGCTGAGAAGGAATAGAGAAATAAAAACATGGTGTGGGGGTATCAAGGGAAACAGTGGGTCCCCACACTTTGCAGCCCCAAAACTGCAAAAGTGAAAGACTTTGCTTGGAGGAGAAAGTCACAGAGCACTATGCTCCAGAATGGCAGTGGAGGCCACACAAGGTTCCAAAATGGTGGCGGCTGCACCAGGTTCCAGAATGGAGGCAATAGAGAGAATTTGTTCCTCATAATCAGGTTTAGAGTGCTCAGCAATCCAGGCACTCGACCCCTACCGCCAAGAAAGAAAAAAACCAGGCTACTGCTCCAGCTGGCAGCAGACCTTGGCAGCATCCACATTGTGCTGGTTTTAAGTGCATGCAGAATACATGAGTCATGAGGTTAAAAAGGCTTCCACCTTGATTTCAGAGCACCTGGGAGACCAGGCAGCATCCTGAGAGGGCAGTGTATGAAACTGTGAGTGTGAAGCCAAAGGTGCAATGGAGAACCCAGATGTTTGGAAAAGCCAGGAGTGTGGATCATCTAAGGAAAGCTGCATGGATTGAGCAGAGTGGGCCTAAGAGAGAAGCTGTGGGAGCTATAACCACCAGAAATGCTGTGAGGATGGAGTCACCCAAGACCTTTGGAGCTCACAGATTGCTTCAGATGCTGGACATGCAACTACAGAACTTAATATTTGTCCTGCTAGATTTTGGACTTGGTCCATATCCTTTGTATTTTTCCATTTGTAACTTTTGGAATGGAAATGTTTATCTTGTGCCATTGCATGTTGGAAGTGTTTAACTTTTCATTTGTACAGGGAGTTGCAGCTAAGGTTTGCCTTACATCTTGGAGGAGACTTAGGATTTGAACTCTTCAGCAATGCTGAAACTGTTAGGACTTTGGCAACTATTGCAGAAGGACTAAGTGTCTTCTGCATAAGGGATGTGCCTGAGTCTTTGGGGGATCCAAGGACAAAATGTTATGTTTCTAATGTAATATAATGTTGAAAGATTTAATGCTAGTTTTTAAGGAATGTTAAACCTGTGTTACAATGTTCAACTTGTGAAATGTTAAGAATAAACATGTCTTGTATCTGGAGACTGATTTAAAGAACTGTGTCTGGATGCAAAGCTGACAAGGGGTGGATTATGGTTGATACACTGTGTCAATTTGAGAAGTTTAGAAGTTTGACTGAGAAACTCAGCAGGGAGCCAGGATCCTTACTTTGTAAATATCTTCATTCTGTGCAAGAGGAGGGCACGAAGATTTTGTGAGTGCTACAAACACCCTGGGGTGGGGGTCGCCTGTGTACAATATAAGGGAGGAAAAGAGGGTTGCTCTGCCACTTTTGCTCTGGCTGCTATCTTGAAGTATTGCCCCAGTGCCATGCCACCCTGCCTTGTAGCCAGCTGATTGTGAACTGAAACCTCCAAAAACTGTAAGCTAAACACACTTTTCCTTCCCTAATTTTGGGCATCAGGTATTTTGTCTCAGCAATGGGAAAAAAGTAACCAAGACAGCAGGCTAGCAATGGGTACAGGATAAGCCACTACCAAGTAGGGTTCCTTAGTATTTGAGAAAACAATAGAATTTTCCCCTTCTGTCTTCCTGAGGCAAATCATTCTGTGACCTTTCTCTGAAGTAGGCCATTAGACTCATCTCAAGGATGTCCTCCCCATGCCTAGAAAAAAGGAAAGTTTTTATCTTCAACACGAGGACACAGAGAAACATATGAATGAATGGGTCATGCTAAATTCCCCCTATCCCAGTCTATTACCATTAGAATATATCCACTTTGTCAATTCCTAATTCTTCACAGCTACCCAATTCTCCCTCATATTTAAAATAAAAATACACAAGTTTCTCCAATTCTGTGGCTCTTCATTTTCAAAGTCTCCTGTATCATGTAAAACATGTTAATACAATGATATGCTTTTATCTTATTAACCTGTCCTATGTTATAGGGTTCTCAATCAGAAACCTAGCAATGAGTGAACAAAGAAATCTCTTTTCCTCCACTATTATAAATTCCTATGGGACAGAAATGAAGTCTTTCTATACCTGTCACTAGGTTCATGGTTAAGACCCTTATTACATGGGACAGATAACAAAAGAAAAGCATAAAATTGTACTTAATACAAATTTTACTTGACATGAATACTAGATTTGATGAAGTAGATGGTCATGGAGAAGTATGGTTGGATGAAAAACTCGTTTTAATGATAATAAGCTGAAGGGCACATCAAAAATCCTATTTGGTTGAATTCTTCTTTATGTCTTCAGAGATAAGAATGTTCTTCTTCATGTATAGGGAGGAAATTTTTTCTAAATTTTATGGCCAACTTCCGGGGGACCAGGTAGAAAGTGAGTGCTCTTCTCTCTCTCTCTCTCTCTCTCTCTCTCTCTCTCTCCCTTTTCTATTTTTTTTTTTTGAGAGGGTTTCACTACATAGTTCAGGCTGAATTTGAACTTACTGTGTAGTCCATTCGGGCCTCAAACTCACAGCTACACCTAGCTAATGGACAGAAGAGAAGGGAAGAAAGAGGTGTGGCATGAAGGCTCCTGACTGGTAGTGAGAGCATTGAATCCTAACCACTAGACCATCAGAGAGCATCTGTTTTTCTCTTCATAAAAACCAAGGTGTCGTATGTTGAGGTAGTGTGTCCTGAAACTCATCACTTCTGTCCAGGGTGGGAAGGGGGGGTTTTTGGCATGAAGAAGACAGAAAAACCACTCACACCGGCATAAATAAGCATTATTACAAACTTTGTTATCTTCCGTTTGTTCTCCTAAAAACCCATTTGCCCTGCCTATAAAAAAAAGGAAGAAAGAAAGAAAGAAAGAAAGAAAGAAAGAAAGAAAGAAAGAAAAAACTGTCCTCCCCATGGAATATTTTTCTCCCCCTCCCTCCCCTGTTAAATTAGGTATATAAGCCCTAAATTCTTTTTTTATATCTGTATATATATATATATATATACATACATACATATATATATAACTTTAAAGCAAATAAAATAGAACAACAAAATGAACTGAAGCAGTGATAAGACAGTAGGACATCTACAATAGTTACTATATTGAATATTGTTGTCCTCTAAATAGTTGCTCAGCTTTATGCTTGCAAAGTTAGTCAAACAATACTGTTCCTACAAATCAGCTGGATGCTTACAGCAGGGAGGGGGTGTTCTTCCCTCTTCAGCCCATGTGCCAGTTGACTTGGTCGGCTCACAGGTCGGGGTTTAGCTTCCATCCTGGTTCTCCCCGTTCTGCACTCTGGCTGTCTCCCAGGTGAGCGTTTACCTTGCTTCCTGGTTCTCCCCATTCCACAATCTAGCTGGATCACAGGCAGGGGCTTAGCTTCCTTTCTGGTTCTCCCCATTCCATGCTCTGACTGGCTCACAGGTGCGGGCTTAGTTTCCTTTCTGGTTCTCCCTGGTCCATGCTCTAGCTATGAGCCCTAAATTCTAACCACTCTTTTCAGTTATGCATCACTGAGCAGCATTTGTGTATGTTTGCACATTGCACAGATTAAAAAAAAAACAAAACCTTTTTTACTCTTGTTAATCTATCTTTTATCAGCTTAATTGGCCCAAACTGCAGAACACAAAAAGGTAGAGGAAAATATTTCCCTCCCCTATGAAGGCCAAAAATACTTTAGCTTTTCTGAAAGTGACCACTTTAGTACTACCTTTTAAAAACATTACCAGAAATGTAGTTCCTTAAATATATATTTTATGTCTATTTAATAACTTCATTCATGTTCATATTGTGTGTATTTATATAAATATGTATGATATATTTGTTTCTGCTCCCATTTGACAAGTGACTTAAATACATGTGTAGACAGACTGTCTGTTGGGTAATTTGGTCCTGGGAGATGACCAGAAGACATTAGTCAATTTTACTTCCTTTTCTACAGCTTCCCATATGCTGAAGAAACTCACTTATCTGTCCACAGCAAATGTACAGAGGATTCTACACAAACATTATGAAAATCAAAGAAGAAGAAGAAGAAGGAGGAGGAGGAGGAGGAAGAGGAGGAGGAGGAAGAGGAGGAGGAGGAGGAGGAGGAGGAGGAGGAGGAGGAGGAGGAGGAGGAGAACAGTTCATTCATTTCTGAATAGATACAGTTCTTGAGTCTCATTCAACTTGTTCTGCAACCATTTAGAGTCAGAACATGGGGTTAACTGGTTGTGTTCTTATTTGGCATATTCCTTGCACTTCCTGTCTGCCCATCTATTAACAGAGCATATCTCCCATATGTCAGTATCTCTCAGATAATTTGCATCAGAATTACCTGGAGGGTTTTTAAGCTAGATTTCTGGGTTCCACCCAGGGTTTCTGATTCAGTAGACCTAAGATAGGACTGGAGTGCTTTTCTCACAAGTTTGCAAGTGATCCTAATGGTCATGTGTGGCCTCCCCATATTTAAATATGTCAGTTTTTCACAGTTAAAGCAATCTGAATGGAGAGAACTACCCAGTTGTTGGGAAATAAACTTTTAAAATTAACTAAAGTAGACATAAGGTAGAAAGTGTTAAAAGGATATGTTCATTGTAAGGGCCAAATTGGAAGGGTGTGTTCTAATTTTGAGTAACACATAAGATTATTTGCTCTGACACTCTACTTTGTTGTGGTTTTAAATTTACAGTCAAGTACAAAAAGTCTCTCTACTTCAGTTCAGTATACAGTTCACGACAAAAAGGACAAAGCACTACTAGTTTTCCATTTTAACACATACAATATCATAGCACAATGCTGATCTTTTGATAGAACAAAGAACAATTCCAAGTTATACTTCTTAGTGAAGAAGCTGTCTTTAATTCCTTGATTTCTGAAATTTTGTGAGCCACATATTCTTCTCTGAGCAAAGACTGACTTTTCCATTGAGTAAACAATCTTCATTGTTTACTTTTATAAAGACATTATCTTGAAAAAGTAATCCTGATAACTGATTTTAAACAGGCAGGAGAGCAGAGATACTAAGTCATATTAAAAGGGTAAGTTAATATAGGCTTGGAAAGAGGTTGTTAGTATCATAATCTTCTTTCAAAATTTATTTTTATCAGTTGAACAGAATCTAGAATTTAGAATTTCCATGTAGCTTCACCATGACCCAACTTAGAAACAAGCTCTATAAAACACTACTGCAAAGCAATTAGTCTAGAATTTGGAACAGTTTCCAATGACACGATTCCACATGGTATCATCCAAGTTTGCTAATGAATCTTTCTCTCTTCAGATCCATATAAAACTTTAAAAACACTCAGCATAATTGGAAGCACCAGAAATTTACTTGGAAAAGGTAGGAAAAATAGTTTTGTAATGTAAACTTTCTATTTGATGTAAAAATCTAAAAGGAAGTGCCAAATGGGATTGTGCTACTGTCATCAGGGTTTAGGGTATTGCAGTCTCAGTCTGGAGGTGATTTCTAGGTTCTTTCCGTCCTGAGCAAAGATTTGGTCAAGACAAGTACAAATGGTAGTAAGCCTTTACATTTATTGAAGGTGCTCTGCAAGGTGAGTTTGGACCAAGTAAAAGTAGGAAAAGAAAAACAAAGCTAAGTACACCCTATAGGGCTGGAGTAGGCAAATGGTGAAAGAACACAACAGGGAGCGCTCAGCTGTGGTTGTCCTTTTTTTACACAGTATTTCCCATACTGGTGTCGGGTCTAGGTCCTTCTATTGCAAACATGTTCAAGTTCTGCAAGAAGTCCAGCTACAAGGGTTTGGGAACTGTTCTGCACATATGTCCTTGGATTTTGTATTCAACAGTTACTTCAGCTAGTTCTAGCCATGCCCTAGCCCCCTGTCTTACTGCTTTATTACTAGCTGTATGGTCTTGGGCAAATCATTTATAAATCTATCAAATTCAGTTTCCTAAATAGCACATTGGTAGTGTTGATTAAAAAGCATTAGGAACAGAGTTTACCATGTAGTGAAGGTTAAGAACATTGGAAAAACTGTATAGTTACCTCCCCTATAGTGCAGTCTTATCAAGATGCTTAATCACTCATTCTGTACCAGGAAGCAAACTAGAAATTCTCATGTCATTCCACTTACTCATCAAAAATAATCCTAGGAGGTAAGTATTGATATCCTTATTGTTGCAAACAAAGAAAATATAAAGGAAATAGTTTAAAACTTTAACACTGAAAAGTAGACCCTATAGAAAACACAGATTGATTTAAGTAGAGAAAAGTAACCCCCGATCAACGTGAGTCATAATATATTTACAACTATTACCTCAAAGATCTTTCTAACTATCTTGTAAAATAGGAATGATTATTTTTTTCTGTTTTCTATTCTGAGAATCAGCTCTTTGCAGAGTCTAAAGCAAGTATCATAGCACAAGAAGTTAGAAAGAGATTCATATATATGATTCATATATATATGTATATATATACACACATCAGTTATAAAGCATGGTTTTGGTTTGAAATATGTGCATCAGGGAGAGTAGTTTATAGAAAGTGGGCAGTAGCAGAGTACTAGGAAAAGTCAGGTATAATGGTTGAAGGCACCAATGACCCTGAACTAGGTGTTTAAAATATACAAAATGTAGATTCTGCACTTGAAAGGGTGAAGTTTGCTGATACTCTGTAAATCTACTCAAAAATTAGGTATATAGTTGATTATTTGGTTCAAAAGGAAATGGTTATTTATAAATAAATGATCTTATTTACTATAGAGAAAGAAGTCAATCCTTCCCAATAAGTCTGGAGGATTCAGTCAGTACAGTATATCACTTTATATGAATCTAGAATCCAAACTATAGGTGCAGTAACAAAAAGTTAGTATTAACTATCTTAACTTCCTGTCTTGGTTAGGATTACATATCAGGTTGTCTGTTTAGTGAAAAAGAGAGACCTAGAGACTTCGTATCATATTATCAACAACTGGGATATTAACTGAAGTTGGCAAAGCCTTTTATGAGATCTCATTGGTAAAGGAAGTTCTATATTAGGCAATACAGATCTTGAGGGATAAAGTGAGAAAGATCTTTAAGAAAACAAAGGTCATGCTGGGGGTGTAGCTCAGGAGTAGAGTGCTTCCCAGCATGTTAGGCTCTTGGTTTAATCCCCAACTCTGTTAAAAAATAATTGATAGGGGGTGTAAAATTATAGATTTAGTCAACTCAAACATTCTATAGTTTTTCTCTTATAAATGGATTTTTTGGGGATGTAGCCTCGCTTTGTTGCCCAAGCTGTCCTTGAACCCAAGAACTCCTTTTTTAAAAATACTTTATTTTGATTAGTACAGGTTTGCAGTAAATAATTACATTCACCATGGGGAACTGTTACAAGCACATAATAGATTTTAATTCTTTTTGTTTCCCCTATACTCCTCCATCTCTTGGTCCCTTTCCCATCTGCAAAAGATGTGGCTTCCGGTTTCCTATTACCTTCCTTTTTACTTTGCTCTTTATTTGTACTCTGGATTTCTCATATAAGAGAAAACATGCAATATTGAAGCTTGTGTGCCCGATTAATTTGCTGCAAAGTGCATCCATTTTCCTACAAATGACTCAAATTTATCCTTTGTATGGCAAAGTAGTACTTTGTGTATAAATAACACATTCCCTTTATTGATTCCTCTTGCCTCAGTCTCTTAGGTAGCTGTTACTACAAGTATAACCTACACCATGCTCAGCACTTGGAATTTATTTTTAAATAATTTGTCATCTGAACCCTAATACTTTTATGAGTTAGGCTAGCTTCTGGACATACAAAGATGAATAAGGATGTTCCTGCACTGTAGGATCTCATTGTCTAATGGGAAAACATTAGTGAACTGTTAACTACAATTCAAGGTAATACAAGGAGGTTAGCACTGTAATGAGAACATGACTTTAAAGCCATGTAGGCTATGTGTTCTGTAAGGGCCTTATTCAGCTTTCTCCAGGTCTGGCTATCAAGAGAGTATTTGCTTTTATGTGAACCCCAAATCCTTCATGGGTGTGTGTGTGCACCACACATGCACATGTGCATATGTATTTGTGTGTGTGTGACTGTTAATTATAGTATGTCAACCTGACTGGGTTAGAAATTGCCCAGGGGATTGGAAAAGCACACTTCCAGGTGTATCTGGGTTGGTCATGGAGGTATGACTTTAGATGTAATATTTGGTGCTTGGCCCATTCTGCTCAGGCTCTGTTGCCCTGCCCTGTTCTGCTTTCCTTCAACCGTGAACTAAGCGGCTTTGTTCTTCCACACCCTCCAGCCATATTTCTGCCTTAGAACATGAACTGAATCCCCTGAAACTGTAAGCCAGTTAAACTTCTCCTTCTTTACATTGTGGGTGTCAAGTACTGTGTCTAAGCAAAGAGAAAGCTAACTAATATACCATCTTACTGTTTTAGGTACTTTTCACTTGTTGCCGAGAAAGAATACTGGACGCCCAAAATTAGGGAAGGAAAGGTTTATTTCTTACAGTTCTTGGGGGTTCCAGAACATACTTAGTTGGCTCCAAGGCAGCATAGTGTGGCCAGACAGCCATTCATGGGGGCCACCAAACAGCAAGGCACCAGAACCGGGAAAAGAGAGAGACAGGCATTCCTCCCACCCTTACTCAGTATGTTGGCTCTGCCCCTGGGTGGGTGCAGCACTCACATCACCCATCCCAGCTCTAGACACAAATGCCTGACTCAGCCCAGTCCAAATTACATGAGGCCTTGGGGGGACACAGGATCAAACCAATACACTTCCATAATGTTAACATCAAAACTAGAAATTAACATTGGTATTACATTTCAGTTGTCTCCAATGTGTGGCAGTCCTTCATTCTTCCCTTATCTTTGAGGTCCTCAACACATTTGAAGATACCTAGCCATATATTTTACAGACCATTTCTATTTTTCTCTAGTATACTGCAGTAAAAGATTTGGTGAGTAATGCTACTACAGGCAAGCAAGGTACCTTTTTCAGTTCATCAGCTGTGTGTACAGGATATTAAACCTTCAGAAATTGCAGCTGATTACTTTTTGCTCGTTGCTGAGACAAAATACCTGACGCCCAAAGTTAGGAAAGGAAAGGTTTATTCTTACAGTTTCTCGGGAGTTTCAGTCCATAAAGTGGGCTCCAAGGCAGCATGGGATGACGGGGCTACAGTTCATGGCAGCTACAAGCTGCAAGCTGCAATCCGCGCTGGCGAGAGAGAGGGCGGAAGCCCGGAAGCAAGCAAGAGGAAGACCCGCCTTCCCTTATACTGTATCTCAGCTCCACCCCTGGGTGGGTGTAGCAGTCACATCATTAATCCTGGTGCTAGACAACAAACTGATCACAAGCATCAGACTCAGCCCCATCAAAAGTATGAGGACTTGGGGGTGCATAGCATATCCTATACAGTCACAGACTCATCTTACCTGTTGTTAAGGGGTAACACCTGATCCATGACCACCAAAGAGTTAATGTCATATGGTACTTCTGGTGATATTAACCATGGTCACTTGTTTAACCTGATATCTGGGTTTTTCCGCACTACATTTTTGTTTTTCCTTTTATACTTAATAAATATTTTGAGAGGATCTCTGATGTTTTGACTGAAAAAAAATTATCCAGAGCATTTCCCCTGGAACCAGCTTTAGCGATGGCATGGTGTCATTTAACAAATGAAGCAATAGTGTTATGGGCTGACAATGAGATCATGTTGGTATGAAAAGCATCCCAGTACAACATCTTTGTATCTGTCTCCTATGTGAATATTCTAGTAAGGTCTTCAAACTCACTTTTTGCAGGCAGAAAAAAAGGATACAAAGGAAATGAGTGAAGGGAGTCTATCAATGACTGGGCATTTCCACAATGTGTGAAATAAACATTGAATGTCTTTCAACTCCTGATCACCACATCATTTGAATTTAGTAAGACAGATATCTCAGAAACTACCTCTATGACAGGTGGGAAAGGCAGTTATTTTAGGGACCTCTCTAAGGTGGATGCTTACCCCATTTAAGCCAGAAATCCCACTTCTATCTCTTACAAAAATATTCAAAGGAGACCAAGTATGAAATTTTTGTCTACTATGTACCTTCTCTGTGATAAAAATAAAAATGTTCATGGAGAAATAGTAAAATAACTACTGAGTTATACTGAGTAAGAATACAAAACTTTGGTTCACAAATCTTGCTAATATTGCCAAACATATTTATGCCCAATATCCCTAGTTGAGAATAATTTTGGAAGCCAATAGAAAACATCAGCAGTGATTATCCCTTGGGAATGGTTATAGACTCAGTTACTTTTTCATTTAACTTTCTGTACCATTAAGTTTTATTTGTTTATAATACACATTTTCAAGGAATACTTTCGAATTGAAAATAAATCAGACAGAAAAGTTAAAAAAACAAACAAACCCTGTTTTACATAAAAACTAAGGCCTTGCCATAAAGTGAAATGAAGGGAAGACCATTATTAAATTCAACTCAAAAAACAAAAACAAAAACCTTAGTTACTGAAAAATAACCAAAAGGCAATGTTAAAAGAAAACTAAGAAAATTGTTCTACAACAAAAGTTCGAAAAGGGAATTCTAGCTACTTAGAGGGGCTGAGGCAGGGGGATTAAAGTCTGAGGGCTGGGGATGTAGCTTAGTGATGGGGTGTCCCTGGGTTAGATCCCGGTACCCCTCAAAGCCGGTGGGAGGAGTGTTAGGGGACACCAGAGCACAAGGTATGTTGAATGTTTAGCCACTGCACATATAATCAGAGATGTCCCACTCAGAGGAAGTTCACAGTGTGGCCAGGCAAAGTTTAAGAAGACTGATAACTGCCTCATTTAAAATCGTGCCCCAATTTTTATAATTAGAGGAAGGAAGAAGACAATTTCAAATCACATTTCTGCCTGTGGAAAGTATTAAAAGAATACATGGATGGTAGTGAATCTCAATGAACATTTGAAATACTGTCATCTTTTACATAATTATTTGGTATAAAGTAAATGAAAATACTGTACCTATTCATGAAAAAGTCAAAGGGAAAATTCCTTGTCAGGGGAAACAGGGTTATGGATTCTGGGGGAAAAAAAGAAAGAAAGAAAGAAAGAAAGAAAGAAAGAAAGAAAGAAAGAAAGAAAGAAAGAAAGAAAGAAAGAAAGAAAGAAAGAAAGAACCCGTGAGGTTTACCCAGACTCCACCTATAAGCAAAGATTCCTTCATTTACAACTCCTCTTCAGGAAATTAGCTTTTCCTCTAACACCTGGGCCACTTTCCCCTCCCCACTCAGCGAGAAGAATGAGGGCCTGTGTTCCCTGCCCAACTCCAGGGGAGCTGGTCTGTGCATAACTGCACAAGTAACACAGTCCCAGCAAATTAAATGGAAGGTAAACATAGGAACCGGATATAGGGTAAGTAAACATGTACAGGATACCGGTCTTATTGCACACACACAAAAAGCCAATATGTAACAAATGTTACCCTTAATGGAGCACAGTCACCATTTTACAGACATGTTTCTGTTTGGTCTTAATATAACATCGCCAAAAAAAATGATCATCACAAGCATTTATTCGTTTTTAACTTCAGCACTTAATTGAGTTGCTGTGTTTCTATGTAAGTTTCTTTAGTTTTATAAGAGCCGTTAGATAACTCTTTGACAATGTTTTTAGAAAATAAAATACGACAGCATTAAATGGCTCAACAGCAAGTAGGATCATCTTTGAAAAAAAAATTTGTTGCTATGTGCTATGTGGGAGGAAAAATACTTGCATAAAATTATTCAACAATTGAGGGCTCGTTAAAATAGTGCACGTTCCTGAATTTGGGAGTTTTTTTTTTTTTTTTTTTTTTTTGCTATTAGGCTAATTCTAGGTTCCAAACAGGGTTTGCTCCACAGATAGAAAGATGTATATGATGACAGAGAAAAAATAATTCTACAGCAGCCCAGAGAAAAAACTTTTAATGACTCTTGTGCAGTTAGTGCCAGGTTGTCACTTACACCAGGTGATTTTGCTCGTGACCTTCGCAGGACTCACAGCCAACCTACACGGTTGCACCTGTCTGCCTTTCCCTCCAACTCCCCAAGTTTCCTTTCGGGGGTGGGGGTAAAAGGCAGGATTCCTCTGGGAGCGAACTCCTACACCGGCTTCTCCCAACTTCTCCCAACTGCCTGGAGCGACGTGACAGCCCCTAACACAGGTGCGGCCACAGAGCCCCCAGCCCCTCGGCCAAGTGCAGACCGACAGCTCCGGGCACCCAGTCCCTGAAGAAGGAGGTCAGGGTCCCGGTGCCAGCCTCCCTCGGGCCGGCGGGGGAGGGGCCAAGCCAGGGCCACAGCCGCAGCCTGATTATCACATGACTCGACGGCGGCGGTAGCCGTGGCAGCAGCCGGCGCAACGACGGAGCGCAGGGGGCGGGAAGGAATCTGCTGCCGCCGCGGCCACCCCGCCGCTCCGGGGCGCGCGGCGAGTCTCCCGCCCGGGCCGCCCGCTCCATGTCGCTCCCTTGCGGAAGTGTCGCGGGGGGAGGCGGCGGAGGCTCCGCGCGCTGGAGGCCGGGGCTCGGCCCCCTGCAGCACTGAGCGCCGGGAGCCGCGCGCCCCAGCGGCCCCGCTGCCCGTGCGCTCCGCGCCCGCAGCAGCCTGCATGCCCCGCGCCGCGCCGCGCCGGGCCGCCGCCGACTGCTCGTACCGCCGCTGCCGGGCGCCGGAGTAATATGCTCACTCGAGTGAAATCCGCCGTGGCCAATTTCATGGGCGGCATCATGGCTGGCAGCTCGGGCTCCGAGCACGGCGGCGGCGGCTGCGGAGGCTCGGACCTGCCCCTGCGCTTCCCCTACGGGCGGCCGGAGTTCCTCGGGCTGTCTCAGGACGAGGTGGAGTGCAGCGCGGACCACATTGCACGCCCCATCCTCATCCTCAAGGAGACCCGGCGGCTGCCCTGGGCCACCGGCTACGCAGAGTGAGTGCGGCGACACCGGCGGCGCCCCTGCTCTCCTCGCGGCCCTGCCCCGCACGGCTCCAGCCTGCTTTCCCTGCCTGTGGGCTGCAGAGCGCCCCACTGGCTGCCGGCGTGCAGGCCCGGCCGGGGACTCCTTTCCTTCCCTTTCCTCCTTCCCCCGGCCCCAGGGGCGCGGCGTCTTCAGCCCTGGTTGGGTGGCGGAGGGGAGGGAACCTGCGCTGGACCGTGGGAACGTGGAGGTCGCGCAGGTCTGTGAACCCGGGGCCGTGACACTGGGGGTGGAAAGTGGGCAGAACGGCTCTGCCAAAGTTAAAACGTAGTAGGAAAATCTGCTATCTGCGCACTCACCCACCAAAATTATAATAATACTAATACTGTAATAATAATCATCATCATCCTCTGTGTGCCCGGTTGGAGAGCCAGAGGAGTAGCGGCTCGGAGATCTGTCGCCACGCCTGGGGGCGGGCGTCTGAATCCGGAGGTGCAGTGTGCGTGACTGCACATTTCGGAAGGGCGCTTTCTCTGATTCGCAGCCTGCGAGTTAGCTGGCTCCTGTTTAGCAGGTAGTAAAACGCTGCGCCTTCGGCGAATACCGACGCTGCTCCCACAGTCTTTGGGGAGGGTGGAAACTTACTCAGGGTGCCTAATAAAGCGTTTTGGTAGTCAGCTTTGGCGATTAAGTGAGCGTTTGAGTGATTTGCTAATTTAAAAACCGATTGAGTTAGGTTGGCGGTCTGGACTGGAACCGGGAAAAGAGGGAGGGAGGATTTTTATTGCCCTTTCCCTACTCCACGGCTACTTCTCCATTGATTATTAACAACCCATCTTATGAATGGCAGGTAAGTTTTCCCCTATGATGTACTTAAGCTTACAGAACTAGAAAACTAGGAAGGGAGAGGTTGATCAGAACCCTTAGGTTCACAATGATCCTGTGGGTGAAAAGGCACACGCTAAACCCTGACTCTGGCACACCTGCCGCGTTTCCTTTAACCTCCTCATCCCCTCAGTAATCTTGACCTGCCCAGCCTCTTGCGCAGCTTCGCTCGCTGATTGGCTCATCTAAGGGCCAATCAGCTCGCCTTACGCCTGGGCGCCTTGGTGTTGACCCGGTTCTGGTGGCCCAGATGCTCCAGCCTGTGGGGTTCCAGAAGGTCCGGGTTCCGGCACAGAGATTGGAATCTCTGATTCGCTTTTTCTTCCCAAGTCATCCTGTAACCGTTTTCCCACCAGCTTGTGTGTAAGGAGCAATAGACGACTAGAGAGTAAGGAGCCAGAAGTGTGCGTTATGTGTGGATGCTAAAAAGGAAATATTAACGTTTGATAACGGAGCGTGGACGAGGACCAGGAGGGTGGAGAAGGTGCAAAACCTCATGGTAGCTTCCAGAAGAAAGCCGAGACAGAAGTAAACTCCTGTGTAGGGAAAGAACTATAGGAAAACAAAAAATGCCTGGCAAAATACACTAAACTCTGTATATTGCCTGAAATTTAAAAGATTAAAAAATAAAAAAGCCCCCTTTGGCCCCTTTGCAAGACGCAAAGCACCTCAGACGCATAATCTTTCGATGACTGTGTAGGTGAGGGCCTTGGCGCTCACCCTACACCTGAATGGTGGGGGCTTCTTGTCACTGCATTGGTTGGCAGGCCCAGAGTGCCCATCTCACGGCCTCGAAGACGCACAGGCAAATGCTGAGAAACTGATGAGCGATAGGAGGGAAGGAAGAAAAATAATAAAACATTGAAAGTGGGTGCTGCTCAGGACCTGTAAGAGAAACCTCAGATAAGCGTGAAAGAAACAAGCAAAAGCCAATTTCAGAGTATTGAGATGCCCGTGGTGGGCCCGAGATGTCAAGGGCTATAAAGAATATGAAGGCGTGGGAAATGAGACAAGCAGAAGGGATAGGGCAGAAGCTCTACTTCATCCTTGCCCTGCCTCAGTTTCCTTATCTCGAAGAAGCTTTATCTTTTCCTACACAAGAACGTGACAGAAATTCGATTTGAAGGCTAGAAAGTCCACTGTAAAATGCTTCATTTTTTGATTTAGTTGTAAAAGTACTCCATAAATGTTAATTCGAGGAAAGATCTGTGTAAAAATGACAGCTTGCTCCCCTCCTCACACGATCACACCTGAGGGGTAACTGTGTTCCCGTGATTCTAGACGTCTTTGAACCTAACTCTAAATACATATCATAGTTCATTTTTTCTTCCCCAAACAGGCATGTACTAAATGTGGTACTCTGTAACATTTTCGCAAAACACTGGATCATGGGCATTATTTCATGTCTATACATGTAGAATCACTTCATTCTTTGAAAATATATCCATAGTATTAATAAAAGCTAAGGTGATTAATATTTGCTCTTTAGTGCTTACTCTGTTTTCAAACTCATATCACCCGATTCTCACAATAATTCCTAGGAAGCAGACACTATGATTTCCATTTTTCAGACGAGGGGACAGAGACACTGAATAGATAATCAATATGCCCGGGGTCACGTTGCCTTACTAGAGCCTATATTTGAACCTAGGTGATCTTCCCCAGAGCCCATAATGACAAACTCCCTATCTACAATATTCATTTATGATGCAGCTATTTGAACCCAGGTTTAGCCACTAACATCATCTTACCACCTCTCTTCTGTTCTTGTCAGATACTGTTTTGCACCACTTCCTCAAACCTTGAACTATGTTTTTTCTTCCTGCTAAGATGCAACCTGAGTGATCAAAATGACTGAAATAGGGAAGGAAAGAGAAAGGCCAGCAGGAACTATAGCTGTGATCAGATGGTGCCACCAATAATACTGCTTTTTTCTAGAGGATCCTACTGTGAGGAGGAATTCCTCTTCTATTTGCTCTAGAACATGGGAATATTGCTAAGAAAGTAGAGATAGGAAAAATGCTAGTGAGCCCAGTCCTTAATGGGATGTGGTTTGTTTGCCTCTGCAGAAAGAATCTGGTTCCAAAGAAAAGAATCTAGTTCCAAGCCTTGTTGGGGGAAGAAGGGCACTACTGTGTGATTTATTGAGAGATTGGAGAAAAAAAAGTTAAGCTATAGTGTTGACCAACACTTTGTATGTAGAAAAATTAAGGAGAAAAGTCTGTTTTTGCCACACATTGTTAATTCCTTCAAGAAGAGATACTCTGTAAGTTGGAATTAGAAAATCAGCAACACACAATCCCCATAAGTCTTGGGGAGCAAAAACTGAAGACCCTCATTCATTTCAGTGTGTATCAGCTCTGTGCTGGTGAAATTTCCTGGCTTTTCAGAAAGCTTTCTGTTGTGGTTGAAAAGTTTAACCACTTAATAAAGGAAAACCTGTTAGGTTGTCAAGCTCTATAAAACATTGCAGTTATGGACAATATCCATTGAGCCTAAATCTTTCTAAAAACATACATTGGCAAGTTTCGTTTTTTCAATTTGCCTTCGAAGTCACTGAGTCTGTGAAGTCTTCTGAGAGAAGGTATAGGAAGCAGCAGTCTGACCCATGGGCCACAGGGCAGCTATCCCCTTTCTCTGTTCACAGGCTTTGACACCACCCAAGTGGCCCTGGTGCCGCAGGGACAGGAAGGTCAGTTCGTTTTTAGTGGGGTGGAAACTTACTTAGACTTTTTTGTCCTCCTTGTAATGTTTGCTTACCTTTTCCCATTGATAAGTGGTTGGACTTAGAGATAACAGGAAGACATGGAATTTGTGCCTTAAACTTCAGTCAGATGCCAAAGAATGTGGTAGTATTTTAAGAAACACTATTTTGTACATTAAAGCATCATATTTAAGTTTTATCAGCGATACTTTCTGGGATTTTTTGTTGTTAAGTGATACTTTTCTTTGTTCAGAAAGAACTAACTATGGTATAATTTTATTTAAGTTCCAGCAATAACTATAAAGTTATTTTCCCTGTTACCTTTAATAAAAGTACTCCTCGACTCTGGGTTCAAAACAACTACTTTGAGAGCCGTAAGATTTTTGTGTCTCATAGAATTCATTGTGATTTTTTTTGTGGTGGTGGTGGTGGTGGTAGCAGGCATTGAACGTGTGGTCTTCACAATGAGCTACATCCCCAGCTCTTTATTTATTTGTGTTATTTATTTTCTTTTGTTTTATTTTACTTTAAGACGGGTTCTTACTCAGTCTGAGTTGCCAGGCTGGGCTCCGAATTGTGGGCCACTTGCCTCAGCCTCTTAAAGTACTGCGATTACAGGCATGTGCAACCATGCCTAGCTAAAATTGTGAAATTTTGATAAAACAACTTATTTAAATCTGGCAACCAGTTTACAGGGTTCTAAGCTGTTTTTTTCTCTTCAGTCACTGGCACTGGTTCCCATTACCAGCTATAGCATTAGTTGACTGTGCAGTGACAATGACAGAGAAACCACTATTTCTCTCTTCCCAAAACTCAGAAATCCCCTGACCTCTCTTTATCCCTTTCAACTTCTTCTGGCACATCTACCTGCTTTACAACAGACGACTCTTTGCAAAGTTCTTGCTTGGGAACTTCCCATTTGACTTGTGCAATCTAAGAACCTCAGGGTTCTCCACTTACTGTTGTATAAAAATGGAAAGAAATAGGTATGGGGAGAATCTTACTGAGCAGTGCTGTCCACAGCTCTTATTTGCAAAAGTCCAAAGTAACCTAAGATATTTCACTAACCTTTCTACTAACTTGTTCTAGTTTTCGGTTTGTTTCTTCTGGTAACTTGCTTTTTCTCTTTTTAAACAGTTTCCTCTACTTTTCAGATGTAACCTTAGAATGAAGTTGACCTCTCTGAGTGGAGCTCCTGGCGTGCCCCTTTCCTTAGGAAAGTGTATTAGCTTCTTTCCAGGACTCCTGATGCACAGGCACAGGATTTAACCCTTCAGACAGGTGTGTTCACTGTGTGTTTTTACCCTCTGTGTAGATAGACAGCGTCATCTCTGATACTACCCCATCACGCAATGCTTTCTGTTTGTTGAAATACCATTTCTATTTGTAGCAACACCAATTATTTACTTAAATCTGCATACTGGAACTGTTTTCTAAGAACATATTAAGCCATATATGGTGTCACACACTTGTACTCCGAGTAATCTGGGAGGCTGAGGCAGGAGGATTACAAATTTAAATCTAACTCACACAGCTTAGCAACATAGCAAGACTCTATCACATATAAATAAATGAATGAGTGAATTAATGAATGGAAAGACTTGAAAAGGGCTGTAGACTTAGCTCAGTTCAACCTCCACTACCCCAAAACAAACAGAAACATACTGTTGTTCAAGATTAGTTTTACTTCTGATGTTTGCTAGAAATAAACAAGTGTCTTTAGTTTTCTCTGATTTGCTTAATGTAAACAGATGATTATTAATTTTTGCTCTTGAATTTATACCCTCTTTCAAAAACAAACATGACTCCTCTACTTCCTGTATTTCTCTTACTCAGTTGAGGAAAGCATTGTGCTCCTGTTATGTCAGGCATCGATTCTGTGCTGGGTCCATAGTGTGACATAGTAATCATCCTGAAGCAGTTTCCTCCTCTTCTGTGTCTTTCTTCGAATTATGTTAAGATGCCATTCAGGGATATTAAAATTCAAAGAGATTAGCTGAAAGGGCTTTATTTGTTATGATTTTAGTGTCCTACATGATTCTTGGCTATTTTGAATCTCAGTATTTGAAGCCTTTGTGTCACACTAGGAAAGCAAGGTTTGAATTTTGTTTGTTTTTATCCTTTGTGCTAGCATTGTGATTCGCTCTGTACCTGAAGGACCCAAGACCTTTATACATACCAACTGGTAAAGAAAAAAAGTTTCTTGACATTTTTTTAAACAGCAGAGAAGATTTTGTTCAAGACTATTGTAATATAAAACCTCCAATAGTTGAGGATTGGCAGCCAGAAAGCAGAGTGAGGACGTCACTGCATGGAAGGTTATTAAGAGAACATGGCAAACTAAACTGATCTAGCAGGATTCTTGTTGAAAGCAGGTCAAGGACTTACATAGCAAAGGTGGAGAATGAGGAACTTGATCAAATATCAAAGTTGGAAGTTCCTTTTAAACTAACTTAGCAGAATTCTCACTAAGGAAACAGGGTCTGGGTGAAGGTCATGGTCAGGTGGAGACATGGAAACCTGGGCTCAGAGGAGCCTTAACTAAAGTTTACATAAGGAGGGTTTGTCACTCCTAAAAACTAAGTGAGAAGGGAAGAGAGTGGATGGGATTATAGTTATTTAGTCATGCTTTGATTTCAATTTATATGAATTACCTCTGTGACCTTCTGTAGTTAACAATGTTCCATACTGACCATGTGCGGAAAGCAAGTGTCATCAAATTATAGTGCAAAAGAAGCAGGGGAGAACGTGATTTATAACCTAATGTTAAATTAAAAGAATTAAGAAAGCTGGGCATGGTGGCGCATGCCTTAATCCCAGCACTTGGGAGGCTGAGACAAGAGGATCATTGTGAGTTCGGGACCAGCTTGGGCTATAAAGTGAGTTCAAGGCCAGTCTGAACTGCATAGTGAGACCCTGTCTCAAAAAATAAGTTGAAATACCATTTCTATTTATAGCAACACCAATTATTTACTTAAATCTGTATACTGGAACTGTTTTCTAACAACATATTAAGCCGTATATGGTGTCACTGGGGATTTAGCTCAGTGGCCTAAGTGCCTGCCTGGCAGGTGCAAGTTTGTGAGTTCGATCCCTAGTACCCCCCCCAAAAAAAGAATTAAGGAGCCTTTTCAATGTTATGTTATTGTTTTCACTAGATTTCCCTAATTTAGGTAAGTATTAGATACTTTAAAAATAATCTAAGGATAGATTTTATTTTCTTGGTCTCTCCATATATCAAGTCACATCATCATTTATACTTATCAGATACACTAAAATTGCTACAGGTAGTAATTGTAGGAAATATTGCTATATACGAGTCTGAACTAAGCAGTATATAAGTACATTTAATAGATGCATGAAACACAGATAAGCAATTTGTTCAAGTTCCAAAGCTTTATTAAGTGGCAAATCTAAGATTCACACATAGTTCTAACTCCTACCTCTACTGGTCTTGCGTTGTCTTGTAAGTGTTTCCTGTTTCGCTATTTGAAGGTTATAGTCTTTTTCCTATTCAGTGTTTCTATTGGAAAAACTAAAATTATATCCGTAAAGCACTCATTATAGCGAATTCTGGTAGTATAGAATAGGGGAAGGTATAAAAACAAAGTGAAAATTCTAAATCCATTAACAGCTGTGAATACTTCAGATCTTTTGACTTTAAAAAAAGTCAGTTGTGCTTTTACATGTCTTTTAATTCGTCTCCTTTACTTAAGCATGTTGGACTCCTCTCCAAATCATAAGTAGATTGACTGATATACTATTGCAGGACTTTGCATTGATGAATCCTCCGGTGGACATTCCATCTGAGATTTACTGTTAGGCTTGTGATGAACTACGTTATATGATTTATTCAAGTCATTCAGCTATTTCTTTGAGATGACTTTCCCTAGACATGGGAAGTTTGGTAGAAGCCATGCATATTCACAATTATGATATACATTATCAGGCTGCCTGTGCCAGATCAGACTTCAGCCAGCAGGGTATGGCTGGAAACTATTTAATATTAATACCTTTAACATTGTCAGTGATCTAATAGATAGAAAACACTTCTTTTTAATTTACATTTAATTATTGAAGAGCTTATATATAATCATATCTATTTATTTAGTTGATTTTATTAGCCATTTGAATGCCTTTTTGTGGCTTTTTCAAATACATTGTTCATTTTCTAATGGAATAATCTTGTTTATAACAGTTCTTTATCTATTAAGGCCATTAACCCTTGATCCATTATGTTGCAATATTTTTTCTAATGTGTTCATTTTTTGTCTTCATGTTTTTTCCTTTACAATACAAAATTTAATATTTAGGTGGTCATAACCTGTCTCCATATGACTTCTACTTGGTGTTGTCATTCTTTTTTTTTTTAATTTTATTTTAAAGAGAATAAAACAAAACAACAGAAGAAAGCAGATCAGGACAAAACAATGCAAGCAACACAGGATTTCAAAACAAGTGAACAGGAAATCAACAGTGGCTACCATAACATCTCTCGTTTTCCTCAAAATAGTCCATATCTTTACACACAACGAATTCAAACAAAACACAATAGTATAAAACTGATAAAAACAAAAGAATGAAAGTGTTACAGGCATTCAAAACCTGACAATAGGAAAATCAACAATGACTACCGTAATGTCTCTTGTTCTCTTCAAAATAGTGTTGTCATTCTTAAAATATTTCAGATACTATAATCATTGTCCTAGTCTTTTTAGCTACTCGCTATTCTTGGATGCCAGTCATGGAAACACTTTTAAGTAACTTCACAGGGGTGAGGGATGTGAAAAGAGGATGACAGAGGAGCCACTGTGGAGCCCTAGCATAGCAGTAAAGCTGAATGGCGCAAAAGACTGCAGCCTCACACCATTCAGCCACCCAGGAGCAAGGTGGTCATTCTTTCGGTCTTTCACTCGGACTCACATCTGCTTCTTCGTGCTGCTAACAAGCACGCAAGCCACACTCACTGGGACCTCAATTCCAGTTTTGAGTTTGGGGGAGAGAGACTCTTATTGGTTCAGTTTATGTCAGACGGCCACCCTTGGCATGTCACTTGTGACTGGGGGCCAGGGGAGAAGATCGCTTATCGATATGGCTGCTAGGGCCCATCCCTGACAATGGTCGCCTCTTCTTTGAGACGGATGTGATAGTAGAGTGGTGGGGCAGGTAGTAGAAAAGACTCTACTATTGGTTACTCATTTAGTAATGAACACTTGAGCTCCTTATTTATTTTGGGCACATATTAGGTAATCTAATTTTTAAATAACCTAATTTTTATAGCATTTTCAAGTATACTGTCACTAAACACTGAACTCCTGGAAGTAAAAGTATCATATCCTTGGTGACCCATTTTTTTATTCAATTTTGTATGCAGTGATGTGCACTTGGTCATTTTCAGGCACACATAGTGTTTTCAGTAGTGTCTATTTGTGTCTGAATATACCTGCTACCCTAGTTTGCAACCCCTGAGCTGTCTGTCACAAATTTAAACCTGCTCTTATAAAGCCCCCAAGTTTTGTGTCTGCTTTTCTTCATTCCTGTCCACTCTAGAAGGGATACTCAAGCCAGTATTGGAATGAAGTGTGATTTGAAGCTGTGTCTCAATGAATTTACAGTACACATTAGTGTAAGGTGTTGTGGCTCTTCAGTTGCAGTAGTATAAACTTGGTTCATATGACAGCAGAGCTCTACTCACTGACATTTTTACTTACTGCCTCCTTTGTCTAGGCAGCTGTAATGAGAGACATCTATGATGAACAGATATTTAACTTGTTTTATAAAACAAGTTCAACTTCTGTACTCTTTATTACTGTAAGATAGGTATCAATTCCCCATCATTAGACATGTTTTCAATTTGATATTCATCTATATATATTATTTTTAGTTATCTGCAAATTTACTCAGTATATTTCTCAAACTCATTAGTCTGAAGTTTTATAGCTATTTCTTATATTTTTCTCAGATGTCAACTTGGATCTCCCCAAATACTAGAAGCCAGAAAAGAAATGCATTCAGTTTGTTTCAGGATATTCTGCATAAAATTTTATGCTGGCCATTCGGCTATGTGAAAAGCTTAAAGAAAATAAGACTGGTGACTGATAGTCCTTACAGTGGTAAATCTGTATGTTCTTACACTCTTCTGTCAGTAGTAAGCTATATTAATTAGGTTCTCATCACTGGGACACAACACCTGCCACCCACAACTTAAAGGAGGAGAGGTTTAATTTCGCTTACAGTTTCAGGTGATTCCATCCATAGTTTCTGACTCCAAGGCAGAAACATCGCTGGAGAAGGGCATAATGGAGCAGAGAAGTATAGATCAAGTTGGCTGGGAAGCAGAGCAGTAGAAGAGCACCAGAGAGAAAGGGATAATAGACCAGATACAGTACCCAACATCACACCCAGTCACACACACACACGGGGGGCGGGGAGAGAAAGAGAAATGTGCTTTATTAATCCCCTAAGCAGCTCCCAAGCCAATCAAGTTGACGCAATTAAGCCTAACCATCAAACCTTCTTTTCTATAAGAAAGTCACTCTAAATGCTGAATGAAAGAGATACTTTGTATAGTCCGTCAGTGACAGTACTTAAAAGTCAACCAGTTGGGTGACTCTTGCCAAGAGATCCTTGTCCCTGTATGTGTAAACTGGGATTTAGTCCTTGGATAAGTATGCCACCTGGAATATGTGAGTCACCTTTTATATTCCTGACATGGGTGAACTTTCCAGGATTATATACTACTTGCATGGGTAATGTAACTTGGGATTTAAATATCTTAGAAAATAGGAGAATTACACTGAAGTGGCAGTTCTAAGGATTTTCATTTATGTGTTTCAGAAACACTAAAAATACCATGGGGAGTGTTGTTGTTGCTGTTGTTTTGTTTGTTTTTATTTTGTTAAGAGGCCATCAAGTCTATCAACTATTATCACCAACATATTGGTTATGTTTAAAGGTCAGAAGGGTAGAGGTATGCAATCTCAGAAAAAGAACAGTTTTAAAATACTTTTAATTTCTTGAAAATACTATGAAATTATTACTATTTTTCTAATTTTCACAGGCTCATATAACCATGTATTACCTGTCCTAGAGGGTTTCCAAAGCTCCTTCCTAGTTCTGACCTCTGTGTGTCCCTGGGGTAAGGCTGAGAACCAAGCGTCATCTTCCAGGCTGAAGGTTTTCCCAGACAGAACTGCTGCCTCCATTTTTGTGATTATGATTCTGAATTATTTTCCCTACCTTTTTATTATGAAAATGTTCTAACATGCAGATAGGTGAAACCATTGTACATTTAATACTCATATTCCTACCTTCTAGGTTCTGTAATTCTCAATTTGATATATTTGCCCATGTGTCCATTTCTCTGTCCATCTATCAGTTCACTCTTGGCATAACTGTACATTTCCTTTAGTCCAGTGGCTTTAATTTATGCTAGTAAGGTTTTTTATCAGTAAATTAAAATTAGATTTTTATAGTTTTAACATTCTCAGTTGAGAAAATCATCAACATTTGGACCTTCCTCCACATGAGAAGACACCCCAGACTTGTATTTTGACACCAATGACTTCATTTATGCTCAGTTTATAAGCTTTCCACAACTTAGCACTCACACAAAGGAGAGCTTTACTTGGGGTCAAATCAGGAAGTATCTATTTGCTGTACTGCTATTTAATTAAATCAGTGGAAAAAGTGTTTGAAACTTGAATCAGTCGTCTTTTTAGCTGGGGCCTGTTAGTGAATGTTACCTGAGGAGTACTCTGTTTAAAACTTTAGAATGTATTGCCTAAAAGGTGTTTATGATGTATGAAGACACAAATGGTACTGTTTTTCTTGATTTTCAAGTAGAGATTGTTCAGTAGGAGGATTCAGGCAATCAAGTACCTATTCAATTATTCTTTTTTTGTATAGTCATATTAGTTGTCTCCTGGAATGTAAATCCTTAGTGCTTTGTTAGAGTATTTCTAAATCTATCGTACTTTCTTTGTTAGACTATTTCTAAATGACTGTAAAATTTAAACATTTATTTGTATTTTCTCTGTGTGTGAATTTTATGCTCCCTTATTTATAAGAGAGAATGATTTTACTTACCCACTTGTATCTTACAGCTCTGGATAATTTTCAAGACCTTGTCATTTACTTGTTAATATAATCTTCTTTCACCTGTATTTAGTATAAATGGACCCTAGCACCACACGTGAAAAAAAAAATAGGAGAGGAAAATATGAGCTAGAGAAAACTCAAGTTTCTTTAGAATCTCATTCTGTCCCATGACCATGGTGACTGTCATTGAGTCATTGAATCTGACTGATCACTGTGTGAAATTATTCATTAATAAAAGGATATCCTATCCCTGTAAACAGAATGTCACATCAGAGAGTTTGATATATTTTGTTATCCAGAGGAAGCTAATAAAACCTAATCTCCAAGGGCTTTAGATGGGATACGGGAATATTGACACATTGTTTTGTATCAAAGGATTTTTTTCAAAGCACTTTAAAATAATTGCATTGAATATGTTAATCTTTCTTAATTATACTTAACTTTCTTGGAATATGTGCATTTCTAAGTATAGCATTTTGAATCTTGTCCAAATTACTATATTTTCTTGACTAGAAATTGCTTTTTTTGGTATTTTAATGTTTTGGAAACCCAGTATGTCTTAAAACCAATCTGTGCATTCATGTGGTGGTGTTTTTTCTTTCTAAAGTTAATATGTAAAAATCTATGTGTTTTACCATCCATAGCTACTTGATGGTAAGTAATACACATAGGAATATGCTTAGGAAATGTACCTAGACTTTCTTAATAATAGGATCCAATTCATGATTCAGACTTTGAGAAGCCACTTTAGAATTTACTTTTGGAAATCTGTTATCTAAGTTCTTACTTATGCAGAGTCAAGTTTTAATGGGAAACTTTCAGGTTAGTGCACTGGAGTTGGGGCAACAAGACTGGCAGTATTGCGCATAGCATTGTTGCTAATCCTTGGCAGCATGTGCTCTTGTGTGAAATCGCAGCATGTGTGTATCCCCATCAAGGATTTGCACAAGGCAGGCAAATTGGGCAGTGCAATTCATCCACACAGGACTTTGGGCAGACAAAGAGATCAATTACTTGCCCAGCTGAGAGGGCCAGGGTGGCTTGTGTACTGTACTGCCTTTTCACAGAGTTGATAGAATTTTAAGCTTAAAACAATGATGCCTCTTTAACTATATGACCTGTCATATAAGTATAGAAGCAAAAAAAAATTATTCAAGCAGTAAATTGATTTTTTAAAATATAAAAGTACAGTAGATTATCAAATTCCCATATATAAGTAGTCTACTATGGTGCACTAATAATCATTCTGTCTTTTTGAAAAGTTGAGCATTGACAAATTATGTTTAGAACACACAGTAGGCAAAAATAAATGTTGAATAGAAAGGAACTTCGAAGGTACAGAATAGTGAATATGAATAGTACACAGAAGGACCTCGGGAGAAAAAAAGCTAAGAACACCAAACCAGTAATGATGCAGAAAGGACTATTAATTTTTTTAATAAAATAAGAAATGGGAATAATATTTTGTTAAAATAAATACTCCATAAGGGTGAGCTCTAGAATATATGTTTGAGGAAAAGAAAGTAATGTTATCAACCTTTTAGGGCAATGTTTCCCATAAGCCATGGATTGGAATAGAGCCAAAGTCAGATTAGATGGCCTCTTGGCACCTCTCCCTGTGATTATTAATGATGGGATGAAGCCACTGAAGGCCATATTGGCCTGGTGTTAAAACCAGTGTCCAGAGTGGTGATTCAATACAGCAGCAAATGGGAAGAAGTGAAGAATTGGCAACTTGGATAGCAACAGCTGGTGTGTATTTTTTAAAAAAGAAGAAATCTTGGTGCTGAGATGGGAATTGCATGATCTATCCTTGGAGCCTTGCCTCTCCTTTCTCCCAGGCCAAGGGTCATCAAGTTAGTGCTCACAGGAGCAGCCTGGCCACACTGGCCCTCGTGCACCTGGATACCACCTGAATGCCTGTCACCTGCTCTGCTCTCCTCAGAGGCACCACAGAGTGTGGTTCATCTCCCATCCTGGGCTCCACCAGGACCTGTGTCTTAGTCAGCTTTCTGTCAATGAGACAGAATCTTTGAGATGTGGGGAGGAAGTGTTTGTTCTAGTTCACAGTTTTGGAGATTTCAGTCCATGATCAGTTAACCTGTTGCCTTTTGCAACACAGTGCATCATGGTTGGAGCTCATGGTGCAGCAGGAAGCCTGTTCACCTCATGGTGACTGGGAAGAAAAAAAAATGGGAAAGGGAAGGGGCTGCAGTCCCAAAATCTCCTTCAAGAACAAGACTCCAACTTCCTTCCATAGGCCTTACCTGCTAAGAGTCCTACCACTTCCCAGTTGTGCTACAAACTAGGGACCGCGTCTTTAGCACATGACCTTTGGGGGATATTTAAGATCCAGTCTATAGATAGCATCCTGTAGCATTCCTCAAGTCCTGATTTCAAACCTTCTCAGCATCGTGGACCCTTTAATTTTACCTGGATGTATTCCTTAGAGATTCTGTCTAGGAAGCTTTAAATGCATAGAATGTTGTGGTGGCACATGCCTATAATCCCAGTTACCTGGGAGGCTGAGGCAGGAGGATTGTAAGTTTCAAGGCTAATTTGAGCAATTTAGTGAGACCGCATGTCAAAATAAAGATAGCTAGAGTGTAGCTCAGTGGTAGAGCACCCCTGGGTTCAATTTTCAGTAGCATGAGGGTCTAGTGAAGAAAATTTTGAGCTGGTAACACATTTCAGATGAAAACAAAAGATTAGACATGACATTTAAACTTGGCTCTTTATTGCCTACACTTATGCTTTTCATAAGCTTTTCCAGGATGTAAAATAGCTGAGGTCTCCTCCTGCTACCTTCCCAGACTCTTGCAGAACTAGACCACAAGTTAGCATCTGCCAACAACCTTGGTGTCTGCACCCTCCCTAGGTCTTCAGCCAAGGTGAGCTCAAGTTAGTGTCACCCTTACTTGAGATTCACGAGTAGTACTTTCAAGCAGAGTACTCCAGTGTCCCTTACATTCTTTGCTTTGTCAGGAAAAAAATGTGTTTTAATAATTTCATTTGCTTGCCTTTCAAAGTGCTGCAAGTTGCCTGAGCGGCTGATGCTTGTCAGCTGCAAGTTTAATTAAACTTGTGCTGAAAATATTTTTTTTCCACCAGAGTTTGACCCTTGGACACAAGTTTCTCGTAAAATTTCTATCATTCACTAACCATGAGTCAGAAAAATTTATAAACATCTTTAGGTGTCTCAAGTTGTCAAAGTGGAGGAAAGTCAGAAATTTAGTAATTTTTTTTTAAAATGATACATTTTTTGTTCTGTAATTCTTGCTACAGAATTGATATGTAGTCATTATAGGCACTTCACATTTTCACTGTGAAGAACCTAAAAATTATCCATAAATTTTATCACTCATAATTCAACTGACAGCCGGGCGTGGTGGCGCACGCCTTTAATCCCAGCACTTGGGAGGCTGAGGTAGGTGGAGCGTTGTGAGTTCGAGGCCCGCTTGGGCTACAACGCGAGCGCAAGGCTGGCCTGAGCTACATAGTGCGACCCTGCCTCAAAAAAAACCAGGGCCGGGAGTTTGGCTCAGTGGCTTAAGTGCCTGCCCTGGCAGGTGTGAGGCTGTGAGTTCGATCCCCGGTGCTGCAAAAAAAAAAAAAAAAAAAAAAAAAAAATTCAACTGATAATTTCTGTGTATCAACGCATATCCATTTATTTATAAAATGGGATAATTCTACATACTCATTGTCTTAGTTACTTGTACTCGTTGCCGAGACAGAATACCTGACACCCAAAATTAGGGAAGGAAAGGTTTATTTCTTACAGTTTCTCGGGGGTTTTAGTCCATACTTCGTTGGCTGCAAAGCAGCATGGCGTGGCGGGACTGCCATTCATGGCGGCTGCAAGCAGCAAAGCGCTGGGGAGAGAGGGCAGAAGTACGGAAGAGAAAAACCCGCTTTCTCTTACACTGTATGTGGGCTCCACCCCTGGGCGGGTGCATCACTCACATTGCCAATCCCTGCACTAGACAACAAACCAATAACAAGTGGCAGACTCAGCCCCATCAAAAGTATACGAGGACTTGGGGGTACATAGTATATCACCCAATACACACATTGATAGTTTTTACTTCAAGTGGAGTGACTATCATTCCATGTAAATATTCTACTCTGCCCTTTTAATAGCTATGTTAGATTCTATTTATGTTTGCACCATATATATGTATTTTTTTTTTGCCATGATGGTAGCCAGTCTTTTTCTCCTCACAATAGTTTTGGGGGCACTGAGGAAATACATAGCTCACTGGTAGAGCACTTACCTGTCATGTACAAGGCCCTGGGTTCAGTCCCTAGGAACAACCACCACCACCACCAAAATCACAAAACCCAGAAATGTCAGTTATGTTCTTTATTTGAAAATGCCATAGTAGTACATTGCTGAGCCATGTTACTTTAAGAAAAAATACTGCTGCATTTTCAGCTGAAATTTTGAACTGTAGAAAAGTGTCCCATAAGGGCCAGTTTAAGATCCTCCTCTGAAGGATCACCCAATGATGCTGGCTTCAGAGTTAAAAGAACTTCTTGACCAGCACTCATTTGAAAGTAATCAGAGGCATCTCTTGTTTTTGTTGTTTTACATTTTAATGGATAATCTCGAGGTATGGGCATTATCATATGTATCTTAGTGTTGTAGTCAGTGGTTGCAAGGAGAACAATTACAGGACACAGAATTTATAATACTGTTTTATGATGGTCACCCAGAGTTAAATACAAGAAGGTACAGGAAATCTGTTCACAACACTAAAGACCTAGAAACCCAGCTGAAGGCCTAGATCCCACAGCAATGTCCTGCATGAGTCCAGCTGAAGACCTAGAATCCATGACAATAGCTCATGCAAGTCTGTTTCATGGATCTGCACTGGGAAGGCCCAAAGGTCAGTGGTGGAAGCTAGAAAGTCCATGCCAGTGGGGTGAAGGATCTGTGCCAGCAGGTTGAGGGTTCTGCAGTGGAACTAAGAAGCAACACTCAAAATAAGAACCAGGGCTCCCCCTAAAAGTACCCCAACCATCCTCAGTGACAGTGAGGTCCTGAGCTCCTCCAATAAGAACAGCCAAGTACATATCAGGAAGCCAGCATGAGAAACTTCTCCAGGAGATTAAACAACACATCTTCCCCTCAGGAACCAGGAAGTGATAATCCAAGTAAGCACCAGAGTTCTCCCAAAGTGAACCACAGCCATTCTCAGCAACAAGGTCCCAAGCTCCTCCACTCACAATAACACTTAGGAGAACCCACAATGCTTCCCTCTATCTCTCCATGTCCCTTTTTGTGCTGGCAACTTTCCTCAGGTGGGCCATCTACATGCAGCACCATGCTGATTTAATTCAGCTGGTGTTAAATTGACCACCAGTTTTTAATCTGTAACACTTAGCTCTCCAGTACTTAATACAGAACAGTGAACACTAATGTTCCAACATACAGATCTGAAATAGTGGAAACATAACATAGTTCTTTTGATTGCAAAAGGAGGAAGGATCACCTTTGGTCTATAGGCTGATTTAAAATTATGAGTTCAGCTCCTGGGAATGTCACAGAGTGCCTACAATTTTCGGACACCCATATGCTGAATAGATGTTTGTTGGCAGCCTCATGTGGTATGTGCTCCACCCGAGCCACCCTGTGTGGGGAAGGGGGAAACAAATGCAGGAATACGTCCCGTTTTCCCACTGTTTAGCAGGAGGTAAGAATGGGTCCTGTTGGAAGAGTAGGTTTCTTGGTGTATGTGATTGTGAAATGTGTCTTATGTGTGGATACTGAATTGAGAAACTCATCAAAGTTACTGAGCACTGTCCTTTCTTTGCCTTCTCGCCTATTGAGGCTTGCTTCACCCCCAGTGGTGTTATTCTTTCCTTTGTATGACTTTAACACTTTTTTAGAGGGGTACACACTAGTTCCTCCTTATCCATAATTTTACTTTCTGTGGTTTCAGTTACTGGTTGTCAACCACAGGCCAAAAATATTGAGTGGAAAATTCCAGAGATAAGTAATTCATCAGTACCTTTTTGAGTAGTGTGTTGAATAGTGCCACCTGGTCCTACCTGCCCAGCACCTGAGCCTTCCATTTGTCCTTTGTATCTACATAGACTATGCTGCCTACCTGTTAGACTCCTGGAGTGGTTGGCTTAGTTATCTGATCAACTAACAAAGTACTTGTGTTCAAGTAACCTGTATATAACAACCTCAGGCTACATCACAATGGCTACATCATTCCTCACTTCATCTCATCATATAGGCCTTGTGTTCCTTCATAGCACAAGGAGGCTAAATACAATATAATACAATACTTTGAAAAAGAGTGAAAGACTATATTCATGTAACTTTTATACAGGGGTGTTAATAATTGTTCTACTTTAGTATTGTTCTTAATCTCTTAGTATGCCTAGTTTCTAAATTAAATATCATATATCTATATTTCACATATATAAATGAAAAATATAGACTATAAAAAGTTTGATACTATCTGCAGTTTCTGGCATCCCCTGGGGTCCCCCTATGAATAAGGGGGTACCTCTGTGTTCACAAATTGCCTTTTCATTGATCCTTTCTGCACAAACTTATTGAATTAGGCACAAATTGGATTGTTATGCTAAAACTTGCAGTTTGCTTTGGATATGCAAAAGCTCAAAGTTTCCCAAAGCCCCTTTCCTTCTCTGTCCAACCCCAATGCAATATCTTCTTACTGAAAGTCATATGCATGTAGATATGAAACAATGAAAAACAAGAAACCTCAGATCAAATTTCAGTAATTAATATCTATTCCTATATGGGCATTGGTTCTGAAGGTTATCCTGAGAGCTTTCGTTTGTGTCACTTTATATCTAATGATATTTACTGCATTAGAAATTAAAACTAGAAGATTTTAGATTTATAAATTCACTTAACTATGTAAACATTTTTATGAAAATTATTTTCAAAAACAAGTTTAAAAGGAGAGTAGCATTTATAATTTGAAAGTCTCTGTAGTATCTGGCTTAATACCAAATAGCTGGATTTTTATCTGCTTCCACATTCAGTTAGTTGCACTATCACATTCAAAAGTAAACTCCACATGTTCTCCCAAGAGAATGAGAATGAAAAAGGAAAATAATGTTATGGTTGTGAAGTAGCTTTTGATCTCATATATGTTTTCATAGCATTTCAAGGACCTCTAAGGGTTACCTGATCATACTCTGAAACCTGCTGGTGTGGCATTTAATATTGAGAGCTAACATAACTTTCTATCGTATTTTTGAAGTGTATTTTACAAGTAGAAGGTCATAGACCACTTTTTGATAAGTGGTAGTGAAGTATAGTTCTTCAGCTTGTAATGCGAATGTCCCACTTCAGGAGTGCTTCTCCACCCTTCCTGTGATTGTTCTTCTGTATCTCTTGAATACTTTGTCTTCTCCAAAGAGCTTGTGTGTCTTACATATTTGGGCTCTTTAAGACTTACATGGTTGAAGTTATTCATGTTTAATGATGAAAACAACGGGCCCGGATTAGCTAGAGTAAAGGCTAGTGTACATCTTTGAGCACTGTCAGTTTATGGCGCCTCTGGGATGATTCAGTAGTATTACTGCACTAGTTTTCTTTTTATTATTATCATACATTGACTATATACTTCCCATGTGCTAAGAAACAAGAGATGCCAAGCTTGTAACCTTAAAGTTTACATTTGTTGGGCAGATGCATTCATAAAAAGATGAAGACCTGTGCAGAGTGGTGTCTGGTGCTGGGATAGTTCCATGATAATAACACAGAGAGGCAGCTTGAGGTGGTCTTGGCTCGTCCTCTAGGCAGCCCGTGACTCCAGCAAGCTAGTTCACATTTTTAGCCTTTGGTTTGCTTAACTATAAAGTTAGAGCATTAACTCAGAGTTCTTTCCAGCTGTACGAAGCTATGGTAATGTGTCAGACAGAAGTTGTGCACTGGTAAGTTTTTCCAGGTGACTTTTAAATATGATACTTGTATACAGTTCATAAAAGAATGTGTTTTCATCTCCCTTGTTTGCTTTACCTTAAATACAGTCTCTGGAGTCTGTGTTGACTGAATGTGTAGTGTAACAAAAGGTGGAAGCAAATTGAAAATCTAATTACACTTGACTAATAGACATGTCTGGACCTAATAGCAGTGAAAATTCGTTGTGGTGTATTGGTAACTAATCCTCTCGCCTGGGAGACAGCCTGTCCTTCCCTATCCTGTGTGGCTCTGAAGGAAAGAACAACTAGCACAGATTATACCATTGTTTTTACCGAAGCACAAGTACACTTTTAAATAAAAACTGTCCTACTTTAAAAGGAACTAGTCTTTAAGCATCTTTTCCCCCAGTTTTTTTAGTGATGCTTTTACTATATTGTCCAGGAAGTATGATGTGAAATATTTTTGCAGACAGGATGTGCTTCAGAATGTAATCAATAAAGCAGGTAAAATTGTGATGGCGATGACAAGCTGTTTCATGCTGGGATGTCCGTATTTGAGACATAGTTCAGTTATAGCCAAATAGGGCCTAGTAAATATTTTTCAAAATGTAAAATTAGTTGAAATCTCTTTTGATCCTTCCAGGAAAAAAGAGTGGAGATCATAAATAGCTTTGAATTCAGTCCCTCTTGTTACCCCAAGTTGGCTGTAGGTGGGTGACCTGAGGACATCTCTGCAGCTCTTACAACTGTGTTGTCACTTGGCATAGAGCTAACGTCCTGCTGCTTTGGCAGTTAAACTGCTGTGGAAAGCAGCTGTACTTGATGTAACTTTAATCAATATCCTGTATTTCTATGTGACCCTGCAGTCATTGTGTCACTGTACTGCTTTGAGCATCTTTGACCTAAAAGTAAAGTATCTTGCCTGAGATTTACTTCAAAAATTCACATTAAATTGTATTTTCAAAGCACTGGAAAGCTTGCTACTTAACGTAGGTCCCTGCAAGACATATTTTCACAATGTTTTGAATTGTCCTCTTCATTCATATTTGTTTCTTGTGAGTTGGCCTCTCATTCTCTGTTTTTCCAAAGTGGAGTATAACTAGCAGTCTTTCAGTTTCCATGTTAAGTGACCAGCAGTTAGCACCAATAGCCCGTTGAAGGTCATCAGGGGCATGCAGCTAAGCATGAGTGGTCTGGACTTTGCCTACATCAGCTTCCTTCCTAATGTGCTTTTTGATACCCATATAGGATTGATTTATTTTGCTTTTCAATACCTTTGTTCATAGAAACTGCTTCAGCATCCATTTCTACAGTAATTCAGATTTAAATAGGGTCTATTTAAAACAGTGTGCTCCATGCACTCACAAAAGCATTCTCTTGATGTTTGAACTTCAGTGTCCTTTCCTAAAATATATTTATTTTTATATCTCAAAGTAGAGACTTACCTCATCTGTGAAGCTAATTCGCATCTTTATTAAGAAACTAGGTAATATATGCTTTTCTGTAAATATAGTTGTTTGCTTATAAATTAAAAGCCATTACCATTTAATCCTATGTAACATTTAAGCATTCCAGCCCATATTTTGATACAGACTTCAGAACCAAAACAGAAGATCTTTAGATTGTGTAATGTTAGTAAATAATTTGATAAAATTATATTTATTAAAAAAATAATGTGTGATCAACATGTCCGTATTTAGTTAAGTCCTTCTGGGATACTCGGTACAAATAAAACTTGAACTGTTTCAGCTAAGTTGGTAAAAACTATTAATTTATTTTTCAGTGCACTAACGTTTATTAAACCTCTACTGAGTATAATATTCCAAAAGTTAAAAAGTAATGCATTGCCTATCTTCAAAGAGGTTTGCAGGGTAGGAGAGGCAGTAAGTGAATAATTATAATACAGTAAGTAACTGTGTTACAGTAAGTAAATGAATTGGTCAAATGCAGTGGAAACCCATCTTCCTCTAGTGTGATAGTGGAGGGGCAGTGTTTTTCAGATGGTACAGCTACGGGTTGGTGGAGCCTCAGTTAGCCACTGTAGGAGGGAGAGTTGCCATGCAGAGTCATTCAGATCCGAGTCATCATCGCTTGTTCATGTAATGCTGAGATTTGGGGAGTGCGTTTTAGTGCAGCATATCCTGGTCTAGCCTGATGAATCCATGGTAGTCATTTGTAGCATAAACCCGCAGAAGGACACTGTGAGGAAAAACAGGGTTTTTTTTTATAGTGTTCTATTATAAATTTAATAGCTGCTACCTAGGAAGAAATATTCACCCTTGCTGGGCTAGAGTTAAATATGTTTCTTTACAGGATTTCGTAGAGCTTGTAAGAGACTGTAGTGAGCTGTGAAGCTCCAAGCTAAAAGGAGAGTACATGCTGCTCTCGAAATTTACTTAAGAATGAAATCCATTTCCCTCTCCTTTTTGAGGAAGTGTACTTCTTAACATTTGGGGAGAACATAGGAAAATACAGTACTGAATTACACAGCTGTAATAGTCGAGGTGTGAAACTAGTTGCCTAAACTAAATTTTGTGTCTGGAAAAGGATGGATTTGAGGGACAGTTTTAAAGAAGAATTGACAAGAATGAGACTGACTGGATATTTGAAAGGATGGTTAAAGTAGTTACCTTGTTTCTTTTTTTTTTTTTTTTTTTTTTTGGCACCGGGGATTGAACTCACAACCTCGCGCTTAAGGGCAGGCGCTTAAGGCACTGAGCCAAACTCCAGGCCCTGGTTTTTTGAGGCAGGGTCGCACTGTGTAGCTCAGGCCGGCCTTATGCTCGCGTTGTAGCCCAAGCCGGCCTCGAACTATGCACCCGCTGTTTTGGAATTGACTCCTCAGGGCTGCTCCTGATCTTTTTTCTTTCTTCCAGCCATCAATCCCATTTCTACACCTCTTTCTGTGGGCAGCAGGCCTTGCTCTACATGTGTTCCTCTTCTGTCCTCCTTGGGACCTCTTTGATGCCATCCCTTTTATGTTGTTCTCTCTCAGAGAAATATTCTGCCAGAAATGTTTTACGGGCACACACACACACACACACACACACCCGAGTCTTTCATTTCCTCTCTTTGTTATCCTGGCATCTTGCATCTTCTCTTCATCACCTGCCTTCTTTCCCTGCACGTGGGCTAGGATGTTGCTATTGGGTCAAATCCCATGTCCCACCCCTCCCAGGCCACATCACCCCTTCAAGTTAGTGGAGCCACTACTGCTGTCTTTTGTTAGCCCTGCCCTCCTTTATTTCCATCTTTATTGAAACATATTCAATGTGAACTCTGGCCCAAAACCTTATCTGGATACAATGAACACAAAAGCAAGATATGTCTCTTTCATCAGGTTGTCTCGGGAGAAGTCACACCCAACTAAACAAGCACTGCAGTGGAGTGTGCGGTGTCATGATCATGGAGTGTCACAGGACAGGACTGGAAAGAAGACCAGGAAAGACTTAAGGTGTCAACAGTGTGGTGCATGCACCCAGGAGAGCGGGATGCACTTGACAAACAGTGGATAATATCCAGTCACTGCCTCTACTTCAGTGCTACTTAAGGATGTGCTTGTCAGAAGTCACCAGGGACCTTTCAGGTTAAAATAGTAAAGCTTTTATCCTCCACGGCCTCACTGCAGCAGTATGTGTTACTATTCACTCTGCAGCCTTCATTGCTTAATTTTGTGAGATGCCTCTCTTCTGATTCTGTTTCCATTTCTTCGTCATAGTCCCCTAGTGTTCCCCAAGCTTTCCAGACCTTGCCCTTTTCTCCTCTGTTAGCAATTTTATCCACACCACTTTCTTTGTAATTTGAATTTTTCTTAAGCCTTGCCTATCTCTTGAATGCTTTGCATGGTCTCCCCTTCTGTGAGCATTCATTTCTTCACTGTGTCTGCTTGCAAGACTCTGAATTTACATTTGTCTGAAACACGAGTGTAAGTTATTGGTGTTGCAGAGGGCATGGTGGATACTCCCATCTCTGCTCATGTGTCATTTATGAGCTAATAGCTTTTGACAGTACCAGGTGGAAGCAGTTGGATAATACTGAGGCTTCCCTGTGCCAATACCCATGAACAGCTGGGAAACAAATCTGCTTTTAGTTTCTAGAGTCACATCGGTCTGCTAATAAAATTCTGTTAAGTAGGTTTTCTGTGAGCATAGATATGTTCACCTCTTGTCCAATTATGTTATGGTGGAGTCTTTGTTTTGGAAAATTGCCATAGACTGAGTTAATACTTGGCATTTCTTTTATAGGTTTTGCTAAAGCAAAAAGACTAATTGAGTCTGTGTATTCATTCAGAGTTACATTTTAGGATGCTTTAGGTACAACGTGAACTACTCTTACACAGTGTTTAACTTTCTTCCAGACTTACTGTGGCAGGCAGTAATTCTGCTCACCAATTATAATTCTCCTCCTGTCTGCTTTGCTGTTCAGCCCTTTCTGTTCCTCCTGACTTGGCAACTCCCTCTAAACTACGGAGACTCTGTCCTTCCTGAGTGAGGAGACTGGAGCCAACCTGAAATGGACCTGCATAGTGTGTGAGGAATAAACTTTGGTTTCTGCACCATTACACTGCCCATCTCACTGATGCTCTTTTACAGATACTGTCAGGATTTGGGAAGGAAGGTGTTTGCCTGGAGGATGAAACAGTTCTAGATTTTGTTACTACCCCATATAGCAAGTTGGAACTACAGAGAAATAATTCTCTGCTAGGTGAATGAGTTTGTTTAGCTTCATAAGTGGGTTTTCCCTAGGTTATCTGATTTTCTAATTAGAATCCTTCCATGTAATCACCATTGTGTTGCAACACAAGCTCAGAAGAGTAATGTTTTGGGGTAGGTGTCATACCTTCCTATTTTAATTGAAAAAGGGAAATAAGTTGAGCTCCTCAAAGATTTAATAAGGATGGTCAACAAATGCCGCCAAGTGCTGGGAAGACTGGGATTTAGCAACAACCAACACAGAAGCTGCGATTTGAAACCTTAATCTAGCAAAGGAGCTAAACCAGCAATTAAAGTCTCTGGTGAGCTGTGTGATTCAGGGAACAAACAGGCAATAATGCACAGAGTGGAATGGAACACTAGCTCTGGTCTTTGGTTTGGGGGAAGTTTTCATTTATTTGGTAGCCGTTTGCCAGACACCTCCGCAGTGCCAGGTAATGTGGTCAAGGTTGGGGATACAATGAAGAAGGGAAGCACAGTCCCTGCTCTTGAAGATTTCATCGTCAAAGTCAAGACCTGAAGGTCTTAGCGACACATTCTGTCAGAGTGGAAACCAATGTGTGGATGCCTTGGAGTCAGTAAATGCCAGGGCCGAAAGGTGAACTCAGGAGAGGCCAGGTTCAGCAGATATATGGCTTCACGCACAGTGAGAGCCTTCCCATCCTTTATAAGTAATGCTGCATAAGCAAAGGTAGGTAATTAAGGTCAGTCAGTGAATTGTGCAACATAGCAAACAGATCTCTTGGAAATATGAAAAAATTTTAGCAGATTTTTTGAATGGTACATTTGATTAAAAAATTTGTTGAAAGTTGCCTCTTAGAATAGTAAGGAGAACTTTAACATAGGGTTTAAAAAGTTTGCAAATCAGCATAGTTGTACATCCTATAATATTGTTGGGGGAACTATCTGTCAGATATCAGGGTTGTCTCTATGCTCAGTTTTTACTTGCTCTGCGGATTCTTTTGGATGCTCCTTATGGACAATGTAACAGAGAAACAGGAGAGATTTATTACACCCAGCTTTTCAGGGCTTTTCTCTGATTTGATTTATGGTCCTGGTGACATAATTTGGCGTATTAAGACAATAACCCTTGGGGATTTCCTTTACACATCCTCTTGTATGTGATTATCCTCAGTTTGAAGAACCTGGCAATTGTAAGACATCAAATATTTTATGATTTTTTAGTTTTTAATCTGGAATCTCAAAAGCTATTTTAATTCATGGTATTTTCATAGAAAAAAAAGACTAGCATTTGCAACTTTAAATGGACATAAATTGTAGTTTCTTCATAAATTGTAATTTCTTAAACACTAGTGTTGATAGTTGTGTCCTCAGGTACAGACTGCTTTGCAGACTTTCTATTTTTATTTTAACATTTCACCTGTGACTACTTTTTTTACTCAGCTGCAGTGAAAACTCCCTTGTCAGGAGCTGCTTTACACACCTCATAATTTGCAGGCTTATACTCAAATGGTTTAGTTCAATTCTTCAGATAAACATATTGCTAGAGAGAGATAACAGTTGCTAATGTAGATGAAAGGCAGGAGATGATGATGTCTGCCTTTATTTATCGAGAGGCATCTTTAAGTAACTTCTAAGCCCTTCCTTTATCAGATAATCCTCTTGGTTACCTGAACAAAGTGCCATAAGTCAAAAGGACATAAACAGAATTGGAATTTCCTTTAAGATTTTCATCACAGACACCAGATTTCTAAATCTAATATGCTAAATTATTTTATGTATGAAAATGTCCTGAATATATTGATTATAAAGGAAAAAAATGAATAGAATGTCCAAACAGTTAATATCCTTCTCCCCTCACATGTCCTCTCTCCAATCAGCTTATGCAAACTGTTCACGAACTAGAAAAGGATAAGAATAGGCATATTCAAACTCATTCATACAAATTGACGTAAGCATCCCAAAAAGTATTTACCAAATCACATTTTAAAATGTAGACCACACCACCCCTTATGATGTGACCTCTTCCTGGTTACCTTCCATTCTCCATTTTCTCCCTGTGCTTCAGCCACATTCATCCTTTTCCATTTCCTCCAAGTCAAGCTCTTTCTCATTTACAGGGTTTTCCTACCTATTGGTTATCTGTGGCGAATGGCCTCACTGCGCTCACCTGCTCAGCACATATTTAGCCCCAAGTTTCAACTTGCATGTTTTTCTTTGTCCTGAATTCTAGTGCCTACCTCTGATTCTATGTCATTTATATCTCCATACTCTTCATAGCAGTGGTTGTAATTGTGTTAATATCATTTTAAATTGTAAGGTGATATCAATTGTACTATACACTATTGATTTAATGATACCTACATTTTTAAGTGCATTGTCTCATTCACTGCCAAATGCCAGGCAGTATTCTTAGCCCTAGGGAAACCGAAAAGAAAGCAGTCTGTGTCTGTGGTGAGGCTCTGTTCTAGGAGAGAAAGCAAATAATAAAGGAATAACTATATGGCAAGATGATAGGTACCCCCGAGTGCTGGAAGTCAGAAGGGAAGGAATATGACCTTGCTTCTTTACAGGCGTCAGAGAAGAGTCCTTAAAGGACATGACATGTACACAGAGCTGAGTGAAATGGCGGGGTCGAACACCTGAATACAGGGGCTCAAGAGTGTTCAAGCACTAGAAACCTGAAACGCAGAGTCCTTGAGATGGAAATATGCTTGGTGTGCTCAAGGACCAGCAGGGAGCTCAGGACAGCAGGGAGAGGGAGAGAATGATGAGTGTGGTAAGAAATCAGCAGACATGGGCAGTTCAGTGGCCAGAGCCACAAGTGACTGAGGTGGGAGGTTTTGAGCAGAGGAGTATAGGAAGTTTTGTTCAGAAGGATGGATTAGCTACTGTGTGGGGAATCTATTATAGCTGGCAGAGGTAAAAGCAGAGAAAACAATTGAAAGCTTACATTCTTCTTGATGAAAGATGGTGTCGGTTTGGGTCTGGGTAGTGGTGGACAGAAGTGGAAGGTTTTACATAAATTTTGAAAAAAAAAAAAGATGTAAAGATTTACTTGTGAACTGAGTATGAAAGAAAAGGAAGGGTCAGGACAATTCCAGATATTTTTGGCCTGAGCAACTAGGCAAATGGTGGCTCCATTTATATCAGTGAGTCAGTGGGCCTGGGGTAGGGAGGAACTGCTATAGTACTGCCTCTCCAGAAATTGTCTCCTGAGTCCCTCTACCCAAATTGGAACCCCAGGTCAGTCCTTTTATCTGATGTTTCATTCTAGTTTCCTCAAGGAGTAATTGTAATTCAGAAAATGCTGTGAGGTTTAAACAGATGTGGGAAAATGTACCTCTCAGAATTGAAAAACTATGTTGATATGGGTTGAAAAACTATGTTGATACAGGTTGAATTCATGTGTTTGTACATTAATGGTAGTTGGAGGTGGAATTTTTAGGAGTTAATTAGGATTAGATGAGGTCATGAGAGTAGGGTCCCCATGGTAACATTAGTAAGTTCATAGGAAGAAAAGAGATCGAAGCTAGACTGCTTGCTCTTTCTCACCATGTGATGTCCTCTACCATATTATCATGTAAAAACAAGGTCTTTACCAGCTGCCAAGCAGATACTGCTGATGTGTTTTTGGACTTCTCATTGTCCAAACACATGCGTCATATAAACTTCTATTCTCTATAAATTACATGGTCCCAGGTATTTTGTCTCAGAACTAGAAAATGAACTAAGACATTTGGTAAATATTTTTATTTGTAATTTTTTGCATATACATACTGAAACTTCCTTCAGGGCATACCCGTGCATATTTACTGTTCCATTCCCATCCCAGCCATAGGCCAGGCTCTTTAGAAAATCCATGTCTTCAAGCAGTTGCAGCTGTACCATGGTGCATTGCATAGTTGGACCTTGCAACATATTTGTACTGTGGACATCCTACCCAACCTTATATGGCATTCTTAGTTGTTTTATTTTTTCCACTTGCATATATTCAGAATGCAGGTAGCAAATAACATTTGGTTAGAGGAATATGCTTTTCTTGCCTCTTCAGACAGTCTTCCAAAAATGAAATAAAAGTAAACAGAACTGAATTCTTGATAATTTATTGTGTATGCATGGTTGTGATTTTAAGTAATTCAATAAGCAAGTTGTCCTCTGCTTGTCCTCCACATTTATTTTCCCCTCTGTACTACATTTTAAAGTAAATGGAATGTTAATTTCTTTTCTGCCTTAGAGCTTTTAAAAATGATATTAATTGGTGTTGCCCTAATAGCTTCAGAGGCTGGTGTTAGAGTGTTTCCATTCTGCTTTGATTGAATGTAGAGGAAGTATTGTGAGCTCAGTCATGAAGGAGGGAGTGGTATTCTTCACAGCACCTTCTGAACTTGGGTGATATGTGAGACCTGAAACTGGAAAGGCGGGCTGTGTGGAGAACTCATTACATGTGTCTGTCTAGAAAACTTAAAATGAGCTTGCATGCTTCTTTTCGGCATGGGTACATAGTCAGATTCTCCAGGTCACACAGACCTATTGCAGTCGAGCCCTGTATGTGGAAAGTACTCACTGCACTGCATAAACAAAGGAGACTTCAGCTAGAACTTATTTATGCTGCTTTTTTAGGTGCTGAGTTTCAGAATCAAGGTTCTTAACTTGGCAATTTATCTGGCAATGATGGGTGTCATACAGACCCAGTACGAAGAATAAAACAGAACCCAGGGGCAGCGTGGGCCAGTGGAGGTGTGTGTAGGCTCTGGTGACAGAACTGAACATGTGTTCAGTCACTTGGTGGTTCTGGTGGCCTTGGGCAGTTTGCGCATTCCTTAGAACCCAGGTTTCTCCATCTATAAAATGAGAGCGATGATCTCCAGCACTAAAGATTCATGGTGATTAAATGATATGGTAATAGCAATTTCCTCAGCAGCGCTTCGCGCTTGGTGTGCAATGAATGAATGTTATTGTCTTTCTTGCCTTTCTGCCTTTTGAGTGCAGTCAAACTGCACATCTTGGATGGGGGAGGGGAGAACATATTGTGGAAACAATGATATCCAACTTTTCAAAAGCAAGGATATTAAATTTGTAAGGGGATCTAGGGATTTACCTCAGTGGCTTAAGCACCTGTCTGGTAGGTGTAAGGTTGTGAGTTCAATCCTCAGTACCAAAAAAAAAAAAAAAAAAAAGCAACAACAAAAAAACAAGCAAAACAAAGCACACTAAATTTGTAAGGGGAGTATTTGCCAGGAAGGGACAGACCCAAGGATTAGAAGGGATTCTTTTTGCAAGGAAATCTTAAGGTCTTGGGTCACTTTCACCCCCTCCCCATCTGAAACATCACCATTTTATTTACTTGCACTAGACACTTTGGCATTAATTACAATTTCAGATTCATTTTTTTCAGAACTGTAACCAAAGAATTATGTTGTTATGTAATACACGCTTGTTGTTATGTAATACATGTTTGATTGCCACTAGCTGAAGCTAGGGGCCTGTGTGGTTAATTGACAGTGACCCCCACGTCCTATTTTTATAGACAAACTATGGAAGAACACGTCAATGGCAGAGCATTTCTTTCTTATGTCTGCTTCTATTGTTACCTTAACTTTTTTTTCCTTTGTCATCATTGTGGTAGAAGAAAAAAATTACTGTACTTCTGAATACCTTTTATGTGGAGAAATATAATTTACAACCTCTGGATATTCTGTTTGTGACCTACTTTGTATATTCTTTAACATCTAAGGGATTTTTGTTCATGGAGAAAAAGTGTACTTTAGTGCTCAGATTACTAAATTTATATCTAATACCAAATTTTAAAAATCGTTTTCTTAAATGTTCTTAAACATGGATTGCAGACTTACAGCTTTTGACCATTTATACTACAATGGTGGTTCTTTCAAACACCTCAGCACTGCTCAGCTCTTAAAGACCTAGAGGTTATGAAACATAATTCACTGAAACCTGTTTTAGAAAAACAAACTATGACAGCTCATTTATTATTCTTTAACTTGTCTGTTTTCTTTTCAGTTTTGTAGCAACATATTTTGAAACTTCTAGTGTTAGAGCAATATGCATATTAAGACTTTGCTAAGATACAGTAATACAATAGGACTTTTCTACAAGTACTGATTCCTGAGCGGAGCCCAGAAAATAGTCTCATCAGCTGAGTTGACAGGATCTAGTTATTAGCTGATTTGATTTTTTTTATTTTTGGTCATGTCTAGATCATCAAATCCAAGCCACTGGTCTTTTGGCTTAGTCACGTTTTATAGTTGTTTATCATTTGTTACATCAGTAAGATTTTGGAGCCATGATTTCTGTATGCATTTTTTTTCAGCATTGTACTTATTCTACAATATTTTCATTGCAAGTTTTGTTTGGCTGGTATTTAATAGATCACTGCTCCATCCCCTTAATGCTTGCCTAGGTTTTGCATCATTAGAAGCTAACATATGCTTTCTTACAACCTTACTGCAATTAGTAAGGCCATCGAACAATATCATCTCCTGGGATATGAAGGATGAAGTCTGCAGTTAATGTATCTCTTAAAAACATTTAGCTAATTTGTCACACTGACACACTGTTCAGTTTTCTTTCCCTTTGTTGTTAAGTATGTGAAGGATTTCTTCTAGGGGTATATTCTTTACCTTTGTTAGAACTAGTGTTACTGAGTTGCCTGTGTCCATCTTTTTCTACTTAAACACATAAATATTTAACATAAGAAACAAAACACCTAGCATTCTTCCATTTATTGAAATTTTAAAAACCAGTACGCTTCTCCCTTTTTCTGCATGATGGAACCTCATTGCACACATGTTAACTTTTCCTGTTTGGATCTGACTACAGAATCATGCTTTTCACTTTTGGATTTCTTCACTATTGTTAATACCCATTTTTTCCCTCTTAGCTAGTGATTTGTTCTTGTAACACTACTCCTGACTTCCACAAACATCTACTTTTTTGCTAGTCACAGGGTGGACCTTTTCTTATCCCTAATTTTTCCTATCTCAAGATATGTAAGGACTCATCCCCCAAGAAACCCTGCTTCCTTTCTTTGGAGAACAATTTAATAACAAAACCTGATGCTAGTTTTACTGAATGAGTACTTAATGTGATGCTTGCTGTGTGGGGGGCATTATTAATAAATACCATCCCCTCTGATTATTGTAACAGGCTTATTAAATGGGTCCTTGGATGATTAGTTTTTCACCACTATGACAGAACACCTGAGAAAATCAACTTAAGGGGAAAAGATTATCTTGGCTTATGGTCTCAGATATTTCAGTCTGCGGTCACTTGGCCTTGTAGTTTATGGGCCTGTGGCTGGGAGCGTGAGGTTTGGTGTAAACTCACCTCATAGTGACTGAGAAACAGAGAGAGAGAGGTAGAAGGGGCCGGGGCCCCAATATCCCTGTCAAGCATATGTCCTAAATGATCTACCTTCCTCCCCCTAGGCCCCTTCTCCTAAAGGTTCCACTACTTCCCAGCAGTGCTACCAGCTGTTGACCAGTTGGGGAATACTCCAGATCCACATTAAAATAGATACTGTTATCCTTGCTCTATGGATGAGGAACCTGAAATACAGAAGAGATAAATTTGTCCAAAGTCAAAGAATCAGTAAGTAGCTGACCCAGAATTTGACCCAAGGAGTCTTAGTCACCAACCTTTCTGTTTGCACAGGAACATTGATGGCATGGGAAAGGGCTTCCCCAACTATTGGGCCACATCTAAGTTACAGCTGGAAAAAATTTCATGTAAATTATATAGTTTTGCATTGATTTTTTACCAATAAATATTTCATATGTTAAGATATTGATTTCATGCATACTGCTGTTTATGTACCACACACACAAAAGAAATTTCTAACTTGATTGTGACACACTGGCTCACGCAGACTCTCGTGGGTGATGACAGGTCACTCCAATCTCTGCAGTTAAGAAATTTCTTTCATGCCTTAATAAGGAGGGTAGTTCCTCCTGCCTTTGCTTGCACTGCTTGGCATGTGACAGCAATCCTTTTGTCCTGTCTCATAACAAAACATTCACAGTTCTGTCTACTTGTGAGTTTCTTCCTCTTTCAGAGGACTGAGAAAGTAACTGATTGTAGCATTTTAGGAAGATGAATGGCACAGTAATCATTTACCCATCAGAAATATTTTACTAAGAACTTGTTTTGGATCCCACAGCTCTGTTTGTGAGCCTTTTTGGATCACTTTTCACTTCAACTGATTATAGTACAGCCTCTTGGTGGACCTTTTCAATGTATCTCAGATCCACACAAAAAATACTGTAGGGTGCATAATTCCTTTGAAATGGTGACTGTCAGAACAGTTTTTAACCACTTCAAGTTCGTATTATGCTCCTATACTCTGTTCATTTTATGGTGTTCATTTTATGGTTTCATCAGCAACTAATATCAACTACTACAGGATGACTCCAAATGCCTTCAAACCCTTTCAGAAATATATTACTCAGTAATTAGGTTAAATATGAACATATCAGTGTATGCCAAATTTTACAGTTGCTCTTCCTTTTCTTAGTTCTCTTCTAGAAACCGATGACTCCTCTACAACTCTGTTTGGATTAAATGTTCATGTGTAACAGTTACTGAGTGACATTTTTGAAAGTGGTCAGTTCTTTTAAATTCTGCACATTATCCCACTTCCCCCCACACCAAAATGACAGTTAGACGTAATGCTGGTAACCTAATACATACCAGATTTGCAAATCTTAAGTTCATTATGCATGTCTCATTTTTTTTTCTGCTATTGGAAGGACCAAGTTGAGTGAATATTCTCTTATCATTTTCTATCTGACTGGATCTAAAATCATGGAGAAAATCTTTATCCTCCATGGTTGACTGCTGGCCCTCAGGCCTAGTTGGTACTTAGCTGAAATTCATTTTTTCATCATTGTTATTTTCCTGCTGCTTCCTTCAAGTATGACAAAAGAATTAAAATATAGAGAATGAGATTACATCAGTGAAGAAGGTCTTGTGATAATGATTCAGTGTACTTCTGCACCATGCATGTGCTTGACTTCCTATTGCTTTGTATTTTGCCAAGCTCTGTGCTCTCTTTTTAGTGTTTTTGCCACTGACATGCTTCCACCCCTTCACCAGCTGTTTTTATGTTAATCTAAAAGCATTAGAGAGGCTTTTAGACTTGATGTTGATGAAGGCATCTCTAAAGATGAATTGCACTAGCTACTTTAAATGGGAAGAACTTGGAATCTGGTTCCAGATGGATGTCTAAAATACAGAGCATAAAGCTCAGTTCTCTCCAGTGTATGATCTGGTGTGTCTATGTGTTGTTCAGAAGACGATTGATCATATCCTTTAGCATTACCATACAAAGTGAGTTGTCGACCATGGGCATTATGATTGTGTCCTTGCAATTTGGTTCCTGCCCAAGTATCTCCTTAAGAAGTAGTGGTGAAATATTTAAGCTCCTAGGGTTATTTCAGCCCACTTGGTGAGAGATACTCTATTGGCCAGAGGAAATAGGTCAGTGTGATTATCTGAATTGTGGCTGAAAGTTTCAGATCCTGAGAGGATCTTACATCTAAAATAGGTCTCCCTGGTTTTATTTCCACTACTATTCTGCCATTCTTAATAGTAGTAATAATTATTACAATCATGAGAGCCTCAGTGAGTTACTCAGCCCTTCCTATGTGCCAGCATTAGATTAAATGCTATACATATATTTTCTTCATTAATCCTAGAGTAATCCTGAACTGGGATGGTTACCATAGATGAAGAGCTGATTGTTAGAGGCGAAATTACTTGTCCAGGTTTACAACCAAAAAGAGGAAGAGTCAGGATTCTGACCTCCAGAGCCAAAAGTGAGGCTAACCTACTAGAGCTTAGGTTCTTATTAAACCATGCTAAAGAGGTTGAGGATTCTTGGGGTGGTTAACTTTCTTAAGAAAATGGTCTAATGCTGGATAGTCCTAAACAAAACCAGAGAATCCAGAAGCAGAGATTCTCTGGTTTTGTAAACTTTCTTAAAAATCCTAATTTTAAAAGTCTATTTTAAACATTTCATACATTGGTTAGTCATTCCTCTGAAGTATTAGAGGAGCACTTTTAAAGTAAGTGAAATATGTGGCAGATATTTTTCATTTGTTTTCTACTTGGGCATCCCTTTTTATTCTAGTTTTGGAAGCCTACAGCAGTATTAGTAGATGGTAGAACTTGTGCTTGTTGCCTTAATTTGGAACCCAAACCTTCTTGCCCTTGCCCTGTGTAGCTTCAAGGGCCAGTGGTATTCAGAGCCCTAGGAATGACTCGATCAGAAGTGCTCCCACCCACAATTACTGTCAGGGACTTCCTACCATAGCACCTTAAAGCATTTTAATAATTACTAATTGGTTATCATGTATAGGAACAATTTTCTTTACCTGTTAGGGATCAGTCTCACTTGGAGAACAGCTTTGCTGTTATAATTGGACTTGATAGCTTTAATGATAACTGTGTGGATTAGTATGTCTGCACTTTTATAGAGGCACCTTCTATAAAGATGTATATAATTTTGGAGCAAGTACTACTGGCAGTTCCCATCAGCAGAGAAATATAATTTTACCCAAAAGACTTCTGTTGCCTGAAGGCACAAACTGTCAGGTTTCTCTGTGACTTGCTTCAGATTTCATGTGTGAGATAGTAGCTTTTTTATGAAACTAGACAGTAAGTTCCATTATTAATGATACACAGTCTTTTCCTCTAATTCAAGACATTTAAAAATAGAAATATTAGAACTAATTGGATTCAGTTGGTGGTAATTGTCATTCCTTCATTATAAATGTAAGCTTATCTCCTGTGAGTTTTGAAAAAGTGGCTTTGGTAATTTGGCTGGTACCCACTAGGAACATATGGTATCAGAGAAAACTAATATTCATTGTGCAACTGAATGTTTTCCATGGCTATTAGAAAGCACAGACTTGTAGAACTGGAATCTCTGCTCTATTCCAGGCAAACTGCATCTCACGAAAACATATCAGGTTATGTGGAAATAGAAGTGGATGACTGACATGTTTAGCCTTCAAGTTATGTATATTCCAAGAGCTTCTCTGGATTTTGGGGGTGGTGGTGGTGGTGGTGGTAGTGGTAAGGAAGGAAAGGCCAGAGAGTTTGGTAGAAAAGACAAAATCTGAGATGTGTCTTAGAAGTTACATCACAGCATATGGAGATAGAAATATGTGGGAGAATTGAGAAGATGATGCTCATATTTGTCCTTGGACACTGGAAACAGAATGAGTGAGATCAGTGTGGCAGTTGGGCAGGAAGGCTTTGAACTAGAGACAGGGGTTTAAATCCTTCCTGTACTACCTTTCCTGTGACATTGGCCAGTTCCCTCTTCTGGCCTCAATTCCCTTTTTGTAAAATCAGGAACTGGTGTGAGGATGGGGTTAGGTGATGCAAAGACATGTTGGCCATGTAGAAGATGTTCAGAAGACAGAACCCACCCCTCACCTTTCATGAGCCTTTCCCCTCTGGACCTCATGAGATCAATATTTATAAATATTAAATGTCTTGCCCAAATGATAAAATTGAGACACTTCTGGCTGCCATAACAAACCTACAGCCTGGTTGCTTATAAGAGGCAGAAATTTATCTCTCACAGTCTTGAAGGCTGGCATTCTGAAATCAGGGCGCCAACAGGGTCAGGTTCCGATGAGTGCCCTTTTCTAGGTTACATACTGTTAACTGCTCACTGTGCTCCTACATGGGAGAAAGAGAATAGGGAAGTCTTTGTGATCTCTTTTATAAGGACCCTAATTTCATTCACAAGGGCTCCACCCTCATGGCCTAATTACCTTCCAAAAGGCCCCACCTTCTAGTATCAGTGCATTGGGAGTTAGGATTCTAACATCTGAGTTTTCTGTGAACATAGACATCCAGTTCCTTGTAAGCTCAGATTTTAGTACTACCTAAGACTGTTGCAGTGTTTTACAGATAGGGTTGGACTGGAGTGAAAACCCTGGGAGAACTGGGGCTATTTGAGTTTTATATGTTTGATAGCATGATATGTTGGATGCCCTCATTTCTAAATTAAGGAACATGAATATTACTGTAATTGCATGTATTACTGTTAATGCATGTTCCACATATTGATCTTTGATTATATTTTATCCCTAATAGTGATTGGCATCCCTTGACCACTCATCAGAAATGATGATGTATCCAAGGCCTTTCAGTGGACTCCTGATTGACTTATTCCAATTAAAGATTGTTTCTTTTTCAGTGGAAGGCTGAATCACCTCCTTCCCCTCTTCAGTAAGGGGTACAGAGATCACAAACTTGAATGTGTGTAAACTAACAAAGCAACTTGCCATATAACCGGAAATGACAAATGTCTTGTGAGTCACTCAAGCATTCAATAATATGTTACAGGGAGCTGGAGAAGTGTGGGTTGATCATTACCAAATAAATTTTTACTTTTATCTGCCTGCCTTTTTGAAGCTTCTTTGCAAGTCTGCCTGTTTCCTAAATTTGGAAAAATCTGTATATTTGAGCCTTGAAAAAGACAGTCTCTTAGCAACACATAAGAAGAACAAATTAAGAAGTGTTTTGTGATTTGTGTATGTTCTTACTGTTTTGAAAAACACCATAAAGGCAGATATTTCTTAAGATATTTATAAATTTGATAAATTTAACTAAAAAGCATCAAGATAAGACTGGTGTTTCCTTGTTTGTGCTTTTTTCTTTGTCTCAATACACTATGTTTTTGCACACTTATAGGACATACATGGGCATTCATAATTAAGGATTAATTAAAAATGTCTGCTTGGAAGACTTTCTGCACTGTACTTAATTAACTTAGAAAACATTGCTTGATAAGCAGATGGATCATTTCTAAAAAGAAAATGGAGTCCACCCTCATTTTATAGATCTACAGTAATCCATTTAATTAACCTTGGAAATACTGTATCTTCATTATGCATCTGTAGACAAGGAAATACAAAAGTGTTTACTGCCCCCATTTAGGGGTGATTCTGTGCTACAGCTTAGCTCCTTTGCTTGTGAAGAGTTGCAGGTGGGTTGGAGCAGAGGGAAAGATCTGTAGTGGAGCTGTTGGCTAAGCCGGGCTGGTTTGGACTGGACTAGACTAGACTAGCAGTCCAGCAAGGGCCAGGCTGCTCTAAGCTAGGGCACTTCCTTTCTCTGTTGTGTAGGTAATGGGCTCTGTTTTCCTCTCCATCTCTGCTATATTCTGCCTGCCTGCCTTCGTTTCTTCCTTCTTTTTTCTTCCTTCCTTCCTTCATTCCTCCATCTATCCATCTAATCCATCTATCTATCCACCTGTCCATCCATCAGTCCATCTATATCTGTTGACAAGGTTTTGCTGTGTAGCTGTCCTCAGACTCCACTAAACTGCCCAGGTGGGCCTCAGATTCATGGTCCTCACTGGCTCCGGAGTGCTGGGATTACAGCCGTGTGCCACTGTGCCAGGTCTTTTCTCATTCCTTTTACCTTCTGTTCCCATTACTTCAACTCAGCAGTAGCCCATCATGGTTTCCAGGAAACTCCAGAGAATTCACTGGTTTTTTTGGTTCAGTTCTTATAACTAGTTGGCAAAGCCCGCTTGTGTTTCTTAGTTTAGAGTCTTGAAGAAGATAATATACTTATCTACTTGACCCAACTGAAATGTTTGAACCAGGCCAAAAGGTCACTGGTAAATTGCTCTACCAAGGTTTGGATGGACTTTATTGGGTTTACCTAGTGCTGGGTTATCTGAACTAGAAATCAAAAGGTGTGCCTGTGAATGTTTTATCAGTGACTGCAGTCAGTCAGGACAAGGTTTTTTTT